>JBBPUO010000016.1:59797-71298 GCA_038094755.1 Caloboletus firmus | reverse complement strand
CACGACGGACGACCAAAAATACTATGAAGCCGCACCGAATCATAGCCTAGTGGAGGCGCAGTCATCTTCGAGTTGTCCTGCGTCATCTTATATCCTTTCCCAACAACGACTTTGTTGAGAAGTATCGCCTTCTGCCTCGAAGGCTTGACATTGCTCGAGTAGTCATTGGACTTTGAAGAGGTCGAGGACGTGTAGATGCCCGCACCGAACCTGCCGTCCTTCGTGGTCATCACGCTGTTGACCACAAGAAACCGGTCACTTGCCTGCCCCAACCAGTCTTCTTGCCAAAGAGATTCAAACTGTACGATGTACGAATGATACCACAGAGAGAGCACGATGCTGACGAGCAGAGGGTAGCGTTTCCGTTGTCTCCTAGGAGACATTCCCTCGTCGTGCCGTGCCAACGACGGTTTTCATTTCCAGGAGACCGTCCGGCAGCTGCAAATTTGCCTCGAGCCTCGACAGACGCCCTATTGGGTAGTCCCGAGTAAGACAAGAGGTGTGTGTGGACGGCAGGGTCGGCACCCACCGATATGCTTCATATTTCGCGATGGAAGTGGGGTGGCCAAGGACTTTGTATACACGGCGTACAGTTGGACAAGGTGTCTGGTGCCGCCATGAGGTCTTGAATTGATCGGCAACTACACACTGTCAGACCTCTGGGCAACGACCGAGTTACAATAGCATACCACTTTTGAAAGTGTCGTGTCCATTGGGGACTTCAAGTAGCAGTGGCGCGCTCCTTTCCGCCTTCGAAGTACACGCCTGACTGCAAAAGTGGCCTTTCTTAACGGCTTTCCCGCAGAGCAAGCAGCCGTTCTTCAGCGGTCTGGAGCGCAGAGCCGTAAGTATTGCATTGACTAGATTGTATTGCGAGAATACGGACTTGGAGGGTGCTACGGGTGCTCCTCCTGCAGCTCCTGCAGCCTTTGCTTGCTGTGCGCAAGTTTTGCCACAGAAAGAATGGGTCGTCTTCCCATCGTTATACTTGGGCGACTTGTGACAATACTACACGATATTACATCACCATCAAGAAATATGGGGAGCAATGACAACAAAAGGCAACATACGTCACACATGTTGGCTTTGGCACGAGGGGTAGCCTTGGCATTCTTTCCCCTCGCAGAAGGGTTGCTGCGCGACGCAGTCTTGTTCTGAATCTTGGCAGCACATGTCTTGCCGCAGTAGGAGTGGGTCTTCGTTCCGTCGAAGTACTTGGGTTTCGCGTGGCAAACCTGCAAAGGGTATTGAATGAACGGAAGGCACCACATGCGTCAAAGAAAGTGGCACACATCACAAAGATTGACTGCGTTCGTCGTGGTCTGTCGACTGGGCGGGGCATTAAACATTGGCTGTGCTTGTGGGGGTTGAGCCTGTGCCGATTGTGCCTGGGCACTTTGGGCGGCTAGGTATTGACCAGCCATGGTGCCAAGCACGGAGAGCGCAGCGTGCATGGGTGGAAGTGCAGCACTCATATCGAATTAGGTGGTGCTTGCTTTCTTTGAAGGAATGTAGTATATGAACGGGATGGGTGCAGGTAGTCAAGGATCGCTCGCCAGGAGCAGTTCGAGTTGTGCGGATAAGACAAGAAGGATGGTTGATGATGCGCTAGGCAGGATGGGTGCTTTATAACCATGGGACGAGCATGCAGCGCACTGCGACAAGTCCTCGAGGAACGCGAATAGTGCGTGTTATCCGCGAGGGTTGAATGAACTTCGTGGCGGAGTAGTTTTCTCGTTTTTACCGCCATTGTTCGCGGGGTAGCCAGACGGTGTCCGTGTCTGTGGTTGCCGAGGTAAAGCCCGGTAAGAAGTCCACCCCCAACCTCGGCACAAGGCAACCGCACCTTGCCCATGGCAATTGAACACGTGCGAGTACCAGTACGCTTTGATCCGGGTGTTTGATCAACCACATTCTTGACCACACGAGGCATGCAGTAATGGAGACGGTGACTCTGTAGACAGTGGCGCGATGGACAGCACTGCATCTCTGTGCTACCAGCTGGATGCGATGCGGCGGGGGCGGTACCAGTGTCGACAAGGAGCACTAGTAGAAGGTTAGTCACTTACAATCTACTTAAGTTGCGTTCAAGATCCGAAATTCGGATACAATATGGTGTACGTGGAGAGCTCGGACTCATGGCGAGCAACAAGTCAAACCCGGATACCATGATCGTTGGTGGTAGAATACATGCGTCATCTAGTACAATCGTGGATATGGCTATCATACAATGTATGCGGGGTATCAACATATAAATAAATGTCCGTATGAACACTCGTGCAGCCGGTGCGACAGTAAGCAGCAGAGGCCATGCATGGGCAGTTGGCTTGCCGTGACCTTGAGCTTCAACAATTATGATACGATAGGCGTCTTAAATATAGTCTGTACAAATGCCTTCAGATTTGGTGCACGTTTTGGCTTGTCCCCATACACAACCAGATACGCTGGACGCAGGGTGTCATTGTCGTAGGTGACCGTTTCTATGGATCGATCATTCTCGGTCCTGGAAAACTGCGCACGTGATCCGACGGACCTTCATAATTCAAGTCCCATCCAATTTCTCCAGCGATCTATGAAGTAAAGTTAGATAGATAACCGTGCAGGGTGCCATTCACATACCGAGTCGTATCCGGGCGGTGGTGCGATTAGGTCGGGAGCATTTCGATATCTCTTGTAGGGCCTGCCTACGACAACACGACTAAGAATCATTACCCGCAGGGAGGCACTTTCGGAGAGACAGGAGATATAATCATCTGCCTCTATTATTTATAAGGAAGCATAGTTGGTGCTAGCAATAAACCTGGAGGACGCACTCGAGGAGCAGGATGTGGTATAGATGCCGTGTCCAAATCTGAACCGCTATCAGAATAGACTTTCTCTGCATGCGGTTTCACACACCGCTTGAACGAATTCTTTGAACCTAATGGAGAGATGGGAGCGGATAAACAGGAATGAGAAAATTAGACTTACCACATTTACTGACATCAAATGAGCTGCGCAAAATGGAACACAGATAGCACTGTTTGAGACCGCAGAGCAGCACACTAGCCGAGGACTCTCCTAATAGACACGCACGGTTGGTGCCGTGGAAAAGGAGTTTCTCGTTTCCTCGCTTGTCTTTGGCTTTGAGAGTGTTCTGGACTCGGTCCCTGTAATATATGAGGGATAGGGGTACGCCGATGGGAAGGGAGGTAAATATATACCTATAGTCAAGATACGGTTCGAGCGCAGTTTCTGGCCAGAGAACTTTGAAGACATATTGGATGTCGGGTCTCGCTTTCTTACGATGATGCCACCCTTTGACGAAGAGTTTCTCTACTATATTTGTAACAAACATCGACCTTCTTTGACGCTGGCCAGAAGCAAGGGTGATCACGCACCTTCAGCGAAGCTGGGACTATCTCTATCAAGTCGGACCAGCCGATTTCGTCGACCATTGGAGGTGTTCACTGGGTTATCTAGAGAAAACTCGTCGGGAGGCACGAGCTTCACCCATTCATCTTTGCGAGGGGAAGCCATGAACAGATTGAGCTGACACTGCGATTTGGACAGAGGGAGCGGTAAGGAAGAGCTGAGAGATTATATGTTGCCCTTGCCTCACCTCCACTGCACCTCATCAGCACAGACAATGAGACTGAGCCGATTCATGTAGTACATGTTGCTGCCAACGATGTGGACAATTAGCCAACGTTATCCGCGGCCTTTCGTGATATTCCGGTCCAAAATCAGCACAATCAGCGTGACGCGCGCCTCCATTCTGCACCTGAATTATCTGAGCCGGTTCCATCGCACCACGTCGATGAAGCGAGTCCTGTGCTTACCATGCAGCATCCACGCCGTTACAACGTTGAGGGATGTGGCTTCTAGGTCGTCCAGAAAAGGCAAGTGAGTAAGATGGAGTAAGGCGCAGCCTTGCAAAACACGTTGCAGCTGAATAGCTTGTCAAGTACGCGTCCGTGTCAAAACGGATGAGCTGGGTCATTTTGACAGGCCTGGCTTCTTCTAGTTCATTCTGCTCCCCCTCGTGGCGAACCCATCATTCCGAGATATTTGTGTTGTGAGGGGTGTCAGTTACATCGCCTTCTCGGAAGAGCTTTATAAGGGTCTCCCTCCTCGTGAGCTGTCAGGGAAACTATCATTTGAACCTGCACTGACTCGATCATCTCCTCGCATATTTTCAAAATTCTCTATCTACTCGTTGCAATTTTCGTGATCACGCTCGGAATGCTAGACGCCCGTCGGATCATGAGACTCTTTGGACTCGGAGGATCCCCGACTACACCTCAAAATGCCTCTGGCAGACAAAAACAGAGGCCCGTTACACAGTACTGCACCCCAAGGTATGACGGGTTGTCTCCGACGTTTTCTAGCTAACGCATCGTTCAGCAACTCCTACTTGAAACCGCCATCACCCAGTGCCTCCAACAGCGATAGCACAGAGACGGATTATCCTCTCCTTACAGCACCTGTTACTCCCATCGGTGCATCCATAGCTCCATTTCGAACATCAAAGACAGCGCCGGTCCTATTTTACGACAGGAATGATCCATTCTATGAATTCACCAACTTTTCGCCGCATGAAGTCGTATACAAGGGGAAAAGGTATCCGACAAGCGAACACTTATTTCAAGCATTCAAGGTACGTGTTGTAAAATTACTCGCTTGTGGGTGCTGACATTGGTTCTTGCACTCTGCTCTCGACGGCCTTTTGTCCAGTTTCTGGACGACCATCCCGAGATTGCGGAACGGATTCGGAATTGTGGTGAAAGGCCGATGTTAGCTTTTGATGAAGCACATCGGTACCAGAAATCGGTGCGCTCGGATTGGAGACAAGTCAACATAGAGAAGGTACCCGTCAATTCTTTCTAGTGCGTACTTTCTGAACAAACCTTCATCTTGCAAACCTAGATGGACATTGCCCTTCGCCTGAAATTCACTCAACATCCCGACCTCAAAGCGTTACTTTTAGGGACGGGCGACGCTGATCTCGTTGAGGTGAGAGGAGTCCCATCGTTTCGTCCTTGGGATCAATCTACTTTAGGATTCTCCACGTGACTATTTTTGGGGAATCGGCGCTGATCACTCTGGCCGCAATGAACTTGGAAGAGCTCTCGTGAGGCTTCGGGAGGAGTTACGCCAAGAACAGGATGACCCATCCCATATTCCCACTGCCCGACGAGACACTACGCGTTTATCAATTCAAGATCTTACCTCCCTTGTGCACACTCGACTGATCTCCAATGTGGATGTGCAGCGTTTCTCTGTTGCGCCCGTTTTGGCATCTGGGAACGGATTCGCCAACCCACAGATCGCTTCACCTCAGGGCAGTGGGCTTTGCGAGGTATGATTGAGTGCCTTCCCCAAGCGACACGTCATCTGATGGATGGGATCGATACAGTTCTGCCAAGTGAGACCCAAGCATCAAAACCACCCTTACTGTGGGCGGACATGCGCCGCGCAAGCGACCAAGATGTGCAACGTGCGTACTGTAACTCCCAACTGCTTCCTTCTTCAAACTGAGATCGCGTATTTGGCCCTTTTCTTTCATAGTTTTGTCGCTCGAAACCTCGCTTTGGGAAGCATCCCTATTGTTCAAGAACCTGCGCGGCCAAGGCGGGTGGAGCAGTCTGATCTCCCGAAGCTATTATCTATATTGTCGACCATGAAGCTGGCTTAATGTGGCTATGGATACGGTTTCGTTAATTATGACTCATATCTTAGTACGGTCTTATTTCCGTTATCAGGCAAGCCGCTATGTCGGATCCAAATACCAACGGAACTTGTGTAAAGTCAGCCAGCGTGATTTATTATGATGTCAACGACCAAATAACGTGTTAAAAGATAAACAGGTGAGAGGTGGTACAACAATTATGTTATCAAGCGGTGTATGCTGAGATGCAGATGAACGGGAAAACGCGGTGAACTAGTACATGTGATGATAATGGGTGATGAAAGACTTGCAGGTGTAAGAAACAATGCGAGGATGTAAATGCATAGTGCCAGCACAATGAGCAGAGAGTCCTCTACAATTCACTTATCAGTGAAATCAACAGAATACCCAATAGATAAAACGCGTCTAATACCATCTACAGCAATATATCATCAGCAATGTATGACTCGACCGGATCAGAATATATCCTTACTTCGAATGGGGCTTATAGCCCGCGTTGGACTGAGCGCTCTCAAGGGACTCCGCGACCTTGTGAGCGTTTCAGAAATCGAATGTGCGTTCCCGTTTGCAATAATGGCGCAATCATCATTCTCACCATCCATAGCAGGATTGGGCTCAGGTGGCATGGGCGAGTTTGTATCCTGAGTAAGCACAAGACGGCCCTGCATACCCGGGGAAGGCGGAGAAAGTAACATAGCAATGCTGGGGTTGTGTTCAGCGCCTACAGAGATAGCCCTACTCTCCTTCCTCGTTCTTCGACCACGGGACGGTATCGGGGTGTGCGTGGAAGGTGTCTCGCTGTTGTTACACACAAATAAAGGACCGGCTGAGTTGCTTGAATTAGGATCAGAGACAAAGGCCGTAGCGAGAATTGCGAGATTAGGAAGATTTTGAGCTTCCGGGGTGCTCTCGCGTGGGGAGAAAAGCGAAGGAAGGAGACCGCCGGCTGAAGGTTTTCTTGGAGGGGAGTAGGTCGTCGGACAGCTGTGCTGTGTCCCGAGAAAGGATTTTGAACGGGTGTGACTTGCCATCGAAGTTTTTGAGTTGGAGGTACTGCATTCAACCAGAGAAAGATTCCGCGCAGCGGGACGGGAAGCATCGTAGCACCTGGAAGCCGCGTCTGCGATATTATGGATATGGAGATGATACTTGAGGGCTTCCACGTGCGGCAGAATATCGGCACATCCTCGACGGCGGCATTGGATCTTATTTGTGGGTTTCAAACCGGCGTTATGCATCATTGCAAACGCTTGATTTTGCTATAATTGTTGTGTCAGCATGCTGTGGCAATGACTGATACGGGTGAGAGGGCAACGCACTGCTTGCATGAGGGCTCGTCGATCGGTGCGACGCATGTGGACTTTGGGCTTCGGTTTCCACATCATGTCCATAGTGGACTGGGTGTCCGTCGACGTAGCAAGGGTGTACATTGAGCGCTGGTCGTCAGGGATTTGAGGGAGCTCCTTCTCCTTAATTTCCGTCATGGCAGACTCGGACACGTGGTCGCTACCATGAACTGCACGATAACAAGCGATAATTTGTTGCGCTGCGCTGAGGGTGGAACTTTCGTCCACGCTTGTTACCGATTCGATTTGAGTAGTGGAGGTATGCTTATCGAGCACGGAGACAAATTCCCATCGTGAGGAATCAGAATTATCGGAATCGCTGTCGTGTTCTTCGTGTGTGGCATCCCCGCAGTCAACGGGGACGGCTTCTGGAACTTCTAGAGGGAATATTCCGGCAAAACGGCGAGTATCGGGCTTCACATGGTGACTAGCGCATGGATCAGCGTGGTTTTCAGTAGGGATGGGGAAGTTGCGAGATAGGGCGTCGGACTGCTCTGACTGCATACTGACTGAGGAGATGGACAGTACCCACTATCAGTGGTTGCAATGGTGGGTCAGATGATAGACCAGGTTTAAATGGAGAGGACAACAACTCACGCTTTGACATTGTGGAATGAATGTCCACACTTGGTTGTCGAAGTTCCATGCTGAGAGTCCTTGTGGCTGAGAGGGTAGCGGTAGCCATCCTCCTTCGGCATGCGCACGACACAGAGTGTGAGCTTAATAGATACTCGTGATCATAATGGGCCCGTCGAACTTGGCTGACGTCTGAGCGCGATATCGGGAGCTCGTCGTCGTTGTGTTTGATCACGGTCCACTAACACCCCCTAGGTTAGGGTTAGGGTTTATCCCAGTGGGCTGAACAGGTTGAATGGCCAGCACAACCGGAACCATGACTAGCTCGGTCAGTGCAAAGGCCTGCATTCGTCTCTCTCATAATGTTGTCCGCAATAATCGGACCCTCATACCTACGTTTCGCACATTCCAGACCAGCTCACTGTTGCATCGTTCCCCCACCCATCCAGGTCACATTCCCCTCAACGCCTTTGAGAACGCGTTCCTTACCGTAGGTTCCGCCCTGATGGCATTCATGGACCCAAGGCGCGGCGGTAAGCTCCCCCAAGGATGGCTTGGAATATATTCGTCATCGTTGACACGCCCTAGACATGGTGGCCGCTCTTGGCGAAACTACTGCAGGTTCTACATTGCCATGGTTGCGTGACACGATGCTTGACTCTCCAGAAGGACGTAGGATCCTCAAAGACCGCCCGCGTATTAGCTCAAAGACCCTAGACTTACAAAGGCTCAAGGCACTTCCAGACGGGACGTTTGGAAGAGAATACGCAAGATGGCTTGAAGTATGCAAAGTCACCCCTGATTCCCGAGAGCCGGTTCGCTTTTTTTTATAGTTGTTGTTACCGGATACCTTCTCATACTCCCAGTAGGTTCGCTATATCAACGACCCAGAACTCGCCTACGTCATGCAACGATATCGTGAAACCCACGATTTCTATCATGCTCTGTTTGCCCTCCGTGTTTCTGCTCTACCAGAACTCGCCCTCAAGGCATTTGAGTTTGCCAATCTAAGGCTGCCCATGACTGCACTAGCACTTGGGGCCTCTATCAAGATGAAGCAGACACAACGTGACAGGCTTTGGCTCGAATTTGTACCATGGGGGATTAGGTGTGGTGGAAGTGCCAGATGCCTTCTGACAGTCTACTGGGAAGAGAAATGGGACCAAGAAGTCCAGGAGATAAAGAGAGAGCTTGGTGTGTGGGATCCACCAGGTGGGTTAAGTATTCATTCTCCATGAACATTAGTAGCTATCCCTGCAATCATGACACCTGTTTCATGGAATGATAATATCTTTGAGATCAAACTAAAGGAAAATACACTGATGTGGATTCACTACCCCAGACATAAGTCATGGGATTACCATGTTCTACAGAAGTCAAATACAGTAGTTATGATGTGAACCATCTGGACTTAGCCCCTTCAAAACAACAATCTTGTGATATTCACTGATTCACTTCAGAAGAAAGACTTTCATTCTGGAAATCATAAGATTCCTATGCTTTAAAAGTGCACCATATTAGAGCACATACCTTTTCAATACCTTCAGGGGTGGCAAAAACAATGTTTCTTGTTGCCATTCCAAAGCATTCACCATCTTCATCTATTTGTATATGACAAAAATAAGATTCCCTAGCAATTAAGCTTCATATGGTAGATGTTAGACTTAAAGAGGGAATGGTAGCATAGGACTAACTTGGACATGACACATGTTGCATAAACTGTTTAAACAGATGCTTGATTAATAAGGGTAAAGTTTGCAATAAAAATAGTGCACTCACTGCCACCCATAGGAAAAGCCATGAGCAGATGTCCTGGATCAAGCTGAACTGCTGTCCACTTGAGTTTTTGTTGGTCAATAAATCTTGCAAGATCTAAAGTAAATACCTACAATGCCCACTGTAGCCCCAGCAGCTAGACTGGTATCAACATCAATAAGCAATATAGTCACCTTAAAATCATTGCTGTATACCTTGTTACCAGCCCAGTCTGGATGCAAAACTTTGTAAGCCTTTTAACCAATAAATTCAATCTATATATCAATAAGTTAGCTTTCATTTTCAAACCATGACCTCACTTTGCACCATTTACCTCATAGATACAAAGGGATTGCTTTGTTGCAAAATATAGCATATTGATCCAGCAATTGAAACATCTGCTAAAATGGAGAGCCCCAGCCAAACAGGTGTTGGCCACTATTGGATTTGATAAGTATAGCAAATGGCTAGCAAAGATAGAACTTGCAAATAAAACCACATGTTTTGGTTCTGTAGAAACAGAGATAATACTAACAAATGATACATCAGAATAAGTTGTCCAATCTGCTCATTTTCAATGAACCACTCACTAAGATAGCATGGAGATGAATCCAAAGGCTATTTTGAAATCAATATAACTTGTACACTGAGCAGTATACAGTCTTTACCTCCTTCAAGGATTAAAACAATGCACTGAAATAGGTTAACATCATGTACCAAATATTCATTGATTTATACATACAAGCATCACTAAGACCTTTACATGAACTGGGTTCATTCTCACTAGAATTAGTCCCTATATAGCTGGAATGAACAAGTTCTACATATTACTCACAGAGGTAGATGCGACTAATAAAGAATGCATGAACAAGACATCCAGTCGCTACCTGAATTTTACAAATTAGTCACCATACCAAATCCCGAAGTTACTTATATTACACATATTCCGGTATGTAGTGCTGTCTCCCTATCAACAATATCCAAGAGTCACATTAGGTGTTCATTGAAGGATTATCTACATACCATAAAGTTTCTTTAACCAACTCCTCGGCCAGTGTAGAATCATGAGCATAGGCAAGCACAGTCATATGACATGCTAGTGCACTTGTGTCAAATGATCCAGAGGGATTATTATGGTTACGGTATATTACTATTAAACTTACTTACGTCTCTGAAGCTTGCATCATCCTACTTTTATTAGTTGATTTTTGGCCACCTGCACTTGAAAACTGACCAAATGAATATGACCTATAGGCATAGCAAGTCAACAACGATGATGTTCACATGTCACGACATTACTCACGATGCCTTTGACCCAAAGAGGGTCACGACTATGAATGGGCGTCTTCCAAAAGTACAGCCCGACTTGGCCAGTCAATATCGCGAAGACGCTGGTGTGCTGAATGAGTCAGGATTGAAACAAAAGGGAGCATGAGATTCACATAAATGTCAATGATAGACCCGCAGAGACTGTGGGGAGACGATGCTCCAAGTTCCCGGTGAAGGTGAATGACATTGTTGAGTGCTTGCAACAGGAGAATTCGCTAGCGTAGATAAAAGAATGCGAAATGGGTTTATATATCCGCAGCCACCGCTCGGGAGCCGATGGGCCGCAAATTCCACATCAATGATGGGCAATGCCTCGGTGCACAATGCTGGATGATGGATTAATCATGAGCGCTTGCATGAGCGGGGGACTGGGCCTATACTTGTACGGTTGGGGAGTAAAATTTGATTCGAACATCAGTGCGCGCGTCCGCTAGATTAGGTTTCAAAGTCCGCTAGGGCCTAATGACCGTACAAGTATGGTTTTACTGCCATGAGCGGTCCGAGTCACTGACTTGGATCCGGGTGTTTTTGTGAGTATTTGTGGCGGTGACACAGGCTGACTGGACCTCGCCTAACCCATAGTGGGACCTGCGAGTACACGATCCGACTCCGGCTGACCGCGACGCTACTATCAATTCCCTACCATATCCGAAGCAGATCAAAAAGTTTAAGGAAGACAGCAGTCCTTAGTGGTACCAAGAATGCCCCCAAAGAAACAAAATGCACCATCATCTTCCAAGGTGAAGGAGGACAAGGTGATTTCATCACTCGCAGTTTGTATTTTTGGCTAACTAATCAAGGTTCCTTGCAAAGACCTTTGGCTT
>JBBPUO010000016.1:27048-44924 GCA_038094755.1 Caloboletus firmus | reverse complement strand
GATGACAGGGACTGGGAGTTATGTGCATGAGTCAGTCGAGTGTACGTGATTGTGGCCGGTCACAAGTCCTAGTCATTCTGCGTCATTCGAAGCCTCCCACATATAGGCTGATAGTTCGGAGGCCTACCCATGCGTGCACCGCAGCGGTGAGCCGTACCGCATCATCACTGTGGCAGTGTCAGAGCCCAGTTGGGCTTAACTGCGTGCAGGGGGAGGCATTTTTCATCCAATACCAATCCCCCAATTTGAATCGTCAACGTTAATGAACCCCGAATGGACTGATCACATCAAGAACGTCCGAAACTACCCGTGGCGCCCAAATACAACAGATACCGTATCAGAAACAAAGTAGCCGAATGGTAAGAATACAAAGTATAATAACTGTATAGGCCGCAGTCTCCGCAGCCGTGTGAGCGAGAACGCGTCGACGGGATTGAATCCGAGGACTTGATGTAATATGGTTCTCGGGACATCCCGGACTGTCGGCCTAAGAGAGAAAAAAACGGACACAAGGAACAAAGTCGGTCGACGCGTCATCCTACAATTTTTTTCCCCCCGGAATTAGAAGCAACGTACCATGTCTGCGGGTGGGGTACTCGGTTCGTCCCGCGCGGATGGCATTGTCTGCGCTTGGCACATGAAAAAAGCCGCAGTCGAGAGGATAGGCACGGTCAGGATACAAGCTCCGAGGGCACCCGCGCGAGCAGCGTGCGTAGCATCAAGTGGCGGGCCGTTTGCAGGTCGCGTATATTGCATGATCGCGACCCCGACGGAACAAGCTGCGGTGGAAACGGTAATCGCGGATGCGAGCTCAAGGAGGAGCGTAATGCGGCGAGAAAGGAACCTTGAAAGTTTAACACCGCCAAGAAGCGGGACGAGAAATAGAGTTGCAAGGGTGGTGGGTCCTATCGTGGTGATTCCACCGAGCAATCCGGCTTCCAAGGATGACGAAAGAGGTGGCTCGTAACCATTGTATTTGGCTGCTCTGAGCACCGCATGGCCGACAAGGAGGTTGAGTGAGACGTCGAGAGTACCGATCAGTAAAGCGCACGTTAAAAAGAGTGTGAGCCGGATCGCGAGCTCGGCGACAGGACGGAAAAAAGAGGTGAAGCCAAAAGCTGCCCACCAGACGAGGAAGGCAAGGTTTCTGTCTGGAACTGAAGAGGGAATGGACGATTCCGATGAAGTAATACGGGATGAACACTCTGCATTGAATGGAGCGGAGTCGACACAGCGGCGGAACAGGTGGCAAAATACAGACATGATGAAACATTGTAACTCACGAGCATTACCTGACGAGTCTGTTGACCCTACGAACAGGGACCCGAATAAGCTTAATGACGGATTCACATCGCGAGTGTGCGAGCGGTCGATGATTAGTAACCGTCCTTTTGTTCTGGATAATGACAAGGCTTCCCAGCACTGCGTTCTGAGAGGCCAACTTGTAGGATGATCGTCGTGGATTGCGATGAGAGAATAGATAGAGGCTTCAGGATTACCGAGCCATAGCACGTGACTCCAAATTGAAAGTATTTTATGGTCAGTATTTCATGCGGGACGGGCGTGTATATCAGGCTCTGGGTAGGACCCAGGAGTATTTACAGGTTTGGTGGACTTGCATAGGCCAACCTGGAAGCACTACACATTCAGCCGGGCAGTAGAACGAAGAGTTGGATCTGTGAGAAGACATCCAGTTGAGGAGAACTGAACATAAGGGGGTCCTCATCATATCTGGGATTCAATATTCCATGACCAAGGGTCATCACACATATGCCCAGATTCCCGAATTGCTCTTCCGAGCCAATGATCGCCAGTATTTACACAAGTCACTCACTGAGATAGCAGGAAACCAGCGTGCAGGTGCTCAACGGCGTTACAACACTACTATGGAGGAGGCTCTAAGCAGGATGCCTACGTCTCTCTTTTACTTCAGTGGTGATGTGTGTTATGGTGCTCAGGACCATGGTAGTCAAGTTTGTACACTAAAGGGGGGTGAGTTATGCGATGACACTGAGGGTGATGAACCTTTACCAGAGCCGCACTCAGGGCAACGGCGGTTCTTGTGCTGGCGAAGCGTTAACCAATGAAGTTCGTGCGAGTCGGCGGGAGAGCCAGTGCAACCAACAATGCGCTCAGTATCCTGTAGAAACGCGTCAGATGATGAATGGATATGATGGAAAATTAGTCGGTCGAGCTCACCAAAGAGTACACTTTGATGGGGTCTTGGAGAGTGCCTATGCGACTCGAGTCGAGAGGTTGCAAATCAAAGGCATCATAGCCTTCCATTTCACCCAGGAGCTGGAAACGTTCGAGACCGGTAGCCTGTTGTTCATCCGTGGGGATTTCGCCGGCTTTTCCGCCTGGACCAAAGAGTTGGGGAGGGGGAGGTCCCGAGCAACGGGTCGCAGTGACGGAGAGCGCACGGAATGCGGTGGAATTGGCTGGACGGGCAGCGCGAAGGACGACTGGACGAGCGGCGCGGAGAGCGGTATTGAGCATGATTTGACTGCGAAGTTGGACGATGGTACAAACCGGGTTAGGCGTGACTCAGAAAGTGAGTCGTCACACGTGACGGGTGACAAGCCCGAGAGTCTCCGACTTGCAAGTCTCTCTCATCAACCTGGTATATTTAATTTGTTGCGTGTACTTGGTAGTTTGTAAAATACCACACATTCGTGTGTATAATTTATTTCCTCTCCTCGAATCCTTGCTAATACTTGTATGTCCTACAGTCGGTCGTTGCCGAACTTTGCCGGCTCCGTCGATATTGCTGTGAATGCTACACTACCATATTAGGAATGCGTTTACGAACGTTACGCTCCATCTTATAAGCGGAGTGTTGAGACACAACGTCAAGGTAACTTGTAAAATAACATTCGTGACCACTGCCTAATAGTTTTCTACCCGCCCTCCTTTACTCCCATTTTTGTAGCTTCGGACTAGCTACATTTGCTTCTGGCCGGTCTCCATGCCAACAGTCGACATCCCGTCCCGTCCAGGTTCCCCTGAATCTGCTACGCTGGTCGTTCTCCAAGCCTATAATAATCCAACAGCCCCCGCCGACCCATCGCAGATCACTGGTCGTACTCCGCCCGACACAGCGGAGGACACGACCCCGGGAAACTCACCATCTCGATCAGAGTTCCGTCTTTCAGCAATATCATGCTCTTCCACTGTCAACTTGGTTCCGCCGCACCCCGATAACGGCTCTCATCCTCGTGGCGAGTTTAGAGAGTCACCCTTCAGATGGAATTACCCTTCGCTACCCGACCTCCCAGCTGAAGAGCAGGGATTCGGTTCTAGGAACGTCACGAACCATGGCAAAAAGCCTACCATGCGGATGTGGGAAGGCTGGAAAGTCATAATGTGCTGCTCTTGTGAGGATCAAGCTTCCAATGGTCGTTGCCTTGGTTCATCATAAATCGTATTACTTCGTACAGGGCTAAATGTCTTGCTATTACTCATACCGGTCTCGGTAAGTCTATCCGCCGACGATGAGTGCGTGAAGCTGATGGAGCACAGTGGGTTCTCAGTTATGTCATGGGAAGACATCACAAGCTGGTTTTCATTTGTGAGTGATATTCTTCGGAATGAAAATATTGACTAATATGGGCTATAGTCTGTATCCTCTCAATGATCCCACTTGTGAAGGTATTCTTTCGGCTACACTGGTCCTTCATATAATTCACCTGCAACAGCTTCATGACCTCTGCACCCGAGAGCTAGCTATCCGATTCGGTGGAACAAAGACTGGGCTTTTGAACGCAAGCATGGTATGTGCAACACATGATACTTGGTCTGTGCTAACTCCCTATCCTGTGGAATCTAAGAGCAATACGTGTGTAAATTGATTCAGATGATATTATTAATTAACAAATTCTATCCCAGTGTCGAGCTAGTCATTGCGGTTGGTATCGGGTCTATCAAGGTTGCCAATCGAATCGCCGAGTTGACCCGCATACACAGATAACTGCAATGAAAAAATGCGAACTCCGTGTTGTCCAGTCTTCACGTTTGTAATCTTTCTCTTCTCAATCACTCGCTACTCACCTTTCGAGCGGCAGTGATCGGCTCGATGCTGAGTAAACTCTGTGCGTGTCTTCACTCCTCTATGTGGACAAGGATTCCTTTATCTTCCATACACTAGTATTGATCCTCGGAATGTGCTTTTTCGCGGGTGGTTTGCAATTCTCGGAACAAGGATATCACCAGAGTAAGCCGAACCGTCGAACTATCACAATCACCACTAAGGGGTAGATCAGCTGCGACTCAGATTCATTCTTCACTACTTAGTATCAGTGTCGGTGCATTACTCCTTCCAGCAGTGTATCATTTTGCGCTCAGTGGTGCCCAGGATTCAAGCTCTGTGGAACAAAGGAAAGATATACTGAAAATGAGCCATGGAGTGTGTATTTTACTTGGCTCAAGCAGCGTCTCTTACAATTCTTTAATAGGTGTCCATTGTTCTCCTCTTTAGTGAGTGGAGTGTGTCGGTCATGGATATCATTTACTCAGTCCTTGATGCAGTCTATACCTTTTATCTCCTTTTCCAGTTTTGGTCCCATCGACATCTCTACAAGGATACGACGCAAAAGAGTCATAGGCTATCTGTTAAAATGCCTATCAACCCTCGTTTCATTTCAGAAAGGCGGATCTTTAGTGGGGGGACTCTGAAAACGTCCCATTCAGATTCTGACTCTATGCGGTGGAGGTTTTCCTCGACTACGGGATCAAGAATGGGTACTCTCGGGGCGTCGAGTAAGCAATTGAACCTCCATTCGCCCTCAGAGATTACTCTCGCGACCCCTTCGGTGAACGTCCCAGTGAACGCCGAGAAGATTACCGATTCGCACCCCACTATTCGGCTGGTAACGCAAGGCTTGAAGGAACACGGGACTGAGACTTCATCCGGGGGCTCAGGGCCGTCTTTGCCGAAGTCTCGATGGCGGTCCGAGGACGAGCTGTCGACCGTAATTGAGGAGACCCATCACAACCCACCTGAACCCATGAGCACCGCTGCGCTTCCGCCGCCTGTTCAAGGATCCACGTTCTCGGTTGAGTCGTTCAAAGAACCGAGACTGAGTTTGACTCTGACTTTGCTTCTGTTGACCACGGTGACCACTGTGAGTTGCGTTTGATCCGACATGCAGGTGGCTGAAATCTACTTCAGTTAGTTACATTTAACGCAGAAGAGCTTGTGGAAAGCATGGACGGAATAGCTATGTCGATCAGTAAGCAGTGGATCGGCCTAATCTTGCTCCCAGCGGTTAGTTCCATCCCAGGTCAGCGGCACTTGATGCTTGATAGAACTATAACCCTCAAACAACCCTCCAAATCAGAGTGTGTTACTGCGATGAACGTTTCCGTGAAAGATCAACTTGGACTCAGTGTTAGCGTTGCCGTCGGGTCTGCAATAGTACGTCACCCTGTGTTACCAAGCTTTCGAGTTTGATGCTTAGACCAACTCTTCCTGTCCAAGCAAATCACGCTACTCATCATTCCGTGAGTTGAACAGTGGCTCATCCATTTGTTCACAATTATAATCTGATGGCATGCTATAACAGTTTCATGGTAACCCTCGGATGGATAATAAACAAGCCATTGGCACTACTTTTTGATCCATTCGAGTCCGTCGTAAGCTATGTTTTTGTAGAGCAATCAGAGTCGCAAGCTTATCACCTCTATCAGGTACTCTACATCTCCGGCAAGTGATTTTCCGTAGCATGGAAACCAGTGTTGAGGTGGTGCTTTAGTACAAACAATGAGCTACGTCGTTGCAGACGGCAAGTCTAACTGGCTCGACGGCACTATCTTAATTTGTGAGTTTCTCTAATACCGTGACCAACGATAGGGACTTCATATCAAAACAGCACTATACGTGATCATCGCCGTTACATTCTGGTATTATCCAGGTATTTCTTATCGAATTGGTGTGGTGCACCTCGGTCTTACGAGCCGTTTTGTTAGGTCAACCAAATGAGATTGCTGTCTGCGCAATCAATATTGCAACGGACGGCTGAGACTTGTAACTGTACATAACTATTACCAACCTTCTTAATGGACACCTGTGCATCCATATATCCTATATTCATCCGTCACCACACCATCTCGCAATGTATATTCCAACACTAGATCACTTTCCTTTACAACTTTAGTCAATGAATGTCCTGTGTAATGTCCAATTGTAAGATCTACGACAAGTAATAACGGTCTCCTGAACATCGGAACTGTTTAACAACGGAAGAGAGTGGCGTCAAGATACGAGACGTACCAATATGGCCCATGCCAGGTTCCATGATCCAAACCTTCTTCCCATCCCCATAATGGTGCCCTTCGCCTTCGGAGTGGTAATGTTCAAGCCAGGCTTCTCGTAAACCTTCATCAACAGTCCCACAGATTATCCTTACTTGCGGAAAAGCTTTGTGAAGCACGGATACACCTCCGTTACGAGCCACTAGGAAGGTCACGAAGATGATGCGATCCTGATGGACACCGTGGTCCAAGAGAGTGCGGATGGCCATGAATGCGGATGCACCCGTGCCAATCTCGTGTCACGTTCAATTTTTCAAGTTACCCCAGGAAGCCAAGACCGAGAACACTTACCTGCGCATCCAAAAGGAACACCCAGGTATCGGCCGCGAGATGTCGCTGGCGAATACACTTGGGAAGCATGACGTGCAAGAGCAGTGGCTCTCCCGTCTTTGCGTCTGACTGTATCAGCAGAGAACCGATAGCCACATCACTCAATACGCGTTGGAGACCCTTTTCAAGTGGACCCCCTCTGATAACGCCACGGTGAGTCAGGTTTGCAAGAAAAGCCGATCAACATACGATCGAATGATAGAAACGCCACAAATATGCTACCGAGCCGAATGAACTTTTGGGGACCCGAGATCGTTCACAATGAACATACCTTGACATCGAGCTCTTTGCCCAACGTTTCCGTTTCCGTCGGCGTGATGACGACCTTGTCTTTGTATGGAAGTAGCTCCATAGCCTTCTCGACCAGGAAAGTAGCGAGTCTATCAACGAAAAAGATAAAGTCCTGCCGGGATGTCGTCCCGTCCCGCAAAATGGTATACATGCCCTGACAAAACATTTATGACGCCGGATGCATGGATCATGCTTTAGACCGACCGTTAGCTGGGGTGTCTGTGGCAAAACGATTACATTCCAGCCCCTGTGGTTGCCGTTAGGTTTGAGACATTTGTCGACACTTGGACAAGCCATGTTCTTCCGGAAATGCCGCGCTCGCTCTTTCATCTGGCGCCTGACATGGGTGGAGATGAGATCGATTGCAACGGAATTGTCGGAACCAGGAACAATCTAGAGTAACAGTATTCAAAAAGTGGGCTGTGGAGAAGATCAAAGTAATTTACGATATCCGCGTATCGGGATGCTGGGAGAACGAAGTTGTCATAGGCAGGTTTGACATAACGAAGGTATCTGCGGTCCAGGTAAACACTCATCACAACAATAAGCCACGAGAAACAAACTGTTCGATTACTCCTTCCACATTCCTGCCACGTTCGTTGACGTCTCGTTGAATGCGTCGTGCAAGCATCAGATCAGAGTCGCATTGAACGAATACCTGGACGACGTCAAGGAGCGACTGGAATACCAATGCATAAATCTCACCTTGAGGTCATACAAGGCACGCAAGCTGGGATCGTGCAAGGCCATGATACCCTCAGCTGAAGCAAGCAGTTAGGTTTACTTAGAGAGATGAAGCGAGTGCATTATACCAATTATTACAGCAGCACCATACAGGTATTTCGTCTCATTTAGTCGCTGATGTTCCGAAAAAGAATATACGGGTATATTAGTCTGTCTGCACGCCCTCAGGTCTGCAACACACTACGAAAAATGATTAACCACGTATACCTCCCCGCACGGGGCTCTCCGAATCACATACCGCTGCGAACATGGGCATGTCGAGAGCGTCAGGGTGGTCGAAGTCAAACCGATTCGCATGAGCGGTGGCGATTTCTTCCTCAGTATGGTATTTGTAGAAACTGTCCTGTTAGGTGATGAACGCATGATCAAACGAGTCTTGTCATCCAGTAGAAGATGCTAACTTGTGACAGAATCACGATGGTTGGCACCGATCCCAGCGACTTGACAATTTGTCTAGCTACATGAGTCTGGCTTGAGGAAGTTACTGTCGTGTTCACTATGGAGAGTAAAGCTCACCTTCCCACTTGCCGAACCTCCTACAACAGAGCGCGGTGCGACGTTCAGCAAGATGATCTGTGAGTTGATAGATCTGGTGCCTACCTGCTATCCCAATGACGAACGCGTCGCACACAGGAAGGCCGTCTTCGCCGTACCTTACGAGGAGTGCCAGTTAGAAACTGCTTGAAGAAGTCAGCAAGCTCCAAAATATCACCAGGGAGGTCTTCCGTGCGATTTCAGCAGGATGTTCTTCCTTGCCTGGAACGACTGGGTCAAGTCACTGCGATGCTCCTGGGCGTCGTACAGCTCCGAAAGTTCTTCTCCGAGCATCGTGAAGCTCGTCAGGTTTAACGGAGGAAAGAATTGCTTAAAGAAGCCTGGTGTTGTGGTACGGAATACAGCTGCGTGGTATTTGTAGTCGTCGGCTACAGAAATCACGCATGGGTATGATCATAATTGCCAGATGATTTTAACATATAGGGAGCTGGGCGGTCGGAGCAACGGCGCAAGTGGGCTTAGTACTTGCAAAGCTATGCAAAACTGTACAGCACGAGTTGCTGGGTTTATTACCGCAATTGCCACAAATCGATAGACTGGTGGATGTTGGGTGGATGTTACATTACCCGCCGACTAATATATGATTTCTATTAGCCCGACACCGATGCGCTCGATTGAACCTCAGCTGGGAACAAAACATTCATTGCCAAAGACGAAACAGGACATTCAAGACGGTTCACAGTGAGAAGCAAAGTCAGCGATGGGCTTCTGCTCGCTGGCCCCGACAGGGTAAAAGTATATACACAGACATATCGATTTGCAGTTTGCTAAAATAACCCAATTCCTCAGGTGTCTAGCAAAAAGTCAGCGATCTTGCTTCGTTGATTCGCCTCGTTTTGTGGTTTCCGAACCCAAAGCTCGCTGCTCCCCAGTATCATTAGCTCTTTGTCTTGCGCACGGGGCTGTGCAGAGCTGGCGGAGACCCACAAGGGTAAAGGAGCAGATAGTGGCGATTGACCGCTGAGAACAGCACTTGATGGGGTGGGCTTAGAGGCCCGGCTACCTCTGCTAGTAAGCGTGGTCCGACAAGAGTAGCAAAGGTGCGTTGAAATTGAAGGGTCTTGATTAGATCTGGTTAAAACGTCGGAGCTGTTTAACGGTGACGGCGTTGGAAAATCTGGGCCGAGTTTCGTATCGGAGTATGATCGTATCGAGATCCGGCTTTTCCATTCATCTATCCCCTCTTGGATAGGTCTGTGTACTTTCAGCCGCCTATTTCTTTTATTGAGAGTGCACACTGACCGCTGACAGAGTATACACAAACCCAGAGAAGCATTTTTGGGCTCCAGTTTGGCGCACGTACGAACGATTGTGGAAACAGTCGACGGATAATCTTTTTCCAGACCGACAATAAAATCTGCGGGGAACCTAGGTCAGGAAAGCTCAGAATTGCAGCAACCACTTGATACCTTTCGTCAAACCGAGAATACCGGCGGTAGCACGCGCTTGCCTACTTCTACCAACAACATGGATTGAATTCCACCATGCAAACATCGAGCACTCTTTCATAGTCACATCCCTGAGTGGCCGGATAACTCGGATAACATTTGTGTTCTCGTTGGTCATCGGTACACCAAAATACCATTCTTCTTGAAGCTCTTCAGGTATCGAATGACCACCTCCCTGTGAGATGCAAGAGATCAGGGATATAGAGAGCGTTGTCAATGGTGTTCCTAATAACAGGTGTGATGCTCGACGTGACTGGGCCGTGTACAACAGCAAGAGACGAACGAGGACTCTGATGGCACTCGAGATAGCTGTCTGCGTGGGTAACGATTCAAGGTATGTGCGCAAGGCATCAACGGGAGGGACATCGCGAGATGAGGCGTGGCATAATGCTATGGGAAATAATCATCACCACATACTCCAGAAAACGTGTCTTTGAAATTACCTTCGGTATACAACCCATCCTTTCCTAGTTCAATTGTAAGTTGTGGCCGATCTTGTCCTATCGGGGCGATTGTACGCCACCATGACTCATCGAAAGCATACTCAAGGCGAAGCGGGATGAAGTCAAACTTTGGATAGGACGCAAGAGCATTCATAATCTCTTTCGTTCCATCACGCGTCTGTGACTTTAGTTATAGCGTTGAAATGTAAGAATAGCGAGCTTTCGTACCCCAGGGAACGCATTACATACTTCCACATAGCATACCACACACGATGTCCACACGTTCGCATTCCGTGGATGATTAATGCCTCCTCGAGGCTCGCCATCCATAGACGACTCGTTTGCGAAATACGTTCTATGGACCATATCGAGGAGAATGGATGAACCAAGGCCACCGGAGAACCCGAGTACCAGGGATCCTGAGGCTTTAAGTTTTGGTCGTTTTGATGTCCCGGTATTAGCATTCACATAGGGCTCCAGAGACCTTCGAAACTTTAAGATCACGAGAGGAATGAAACAATGCCTGAAGCACAGTTAAGGATACCTTAGCAATCGGAAGAACAGGTCAGTACGAAGAGACGAGCCTACTTGCAGTACACTGCATGTCGTATCACGATTTTCCCTGGATTTACTTTGCATTTGACGCAATCCCTCCCCCTGTTGAACTTGAGACGACCTGAAAAGAGTGTTTGATGGAGGCCGGTAAGAAATTATTTCCCCACTTACGAGGCATGAGTTCATCATAGTCATTGGATGGATTCCCGCAGGAAGACATGATCTTGGTTCAACTCCGAGTCCATTGAAGAGTTCAAAAAGGCCATCTTATCTTTTTATTCCATTTTTGGTAGAAGGTTTCATTTGGACTTCCAACTTGAATGCCACTCGCTAACTAGACATTGTAAGATACTGTACATCTGAATTCACTCGAGTTATGCTAATGTTGCTCCGGAAACAGAAGCTCTTAGATGAACTATGCAGCCTAACACGGTGCACGGTGCGCAGCCTAAGAAGTGCTAACACTGCCAGAGAGTCAAAGTAGCATCGTTCTTTAACTTTTCCGGTGGCTTGGTTTCAGCGGAAAGGGCCAAGTTTAACCACACGCCTCCAGATCTATTCGTGGGTCGCGCCACAGTGTGCTTTTTGTCACAAAAAGAACTTGAATGATGCGGCTGACGACATACAATAAAGAGATGTTGCGCCGCATCCATCACTCCATGGATTCGGATTCAATCTTCTAATTGGCGTGCACAAGTTGAATTATTCCTTAATAAGGACGCCGTCAGGATGCTAGCTCCCATGACGAGCTTCGAGCCTACCCTCTGTCTATTTCTCGGCAAACCTCACGAACCAATGTTCGGTATGTTTCCAACCTGTCCTTTGGCCTACTTGGTGATCTATTAGATTCACCTTGTGGTCTTGACTGGTTCTCATCCCCCGAGTGCGGCTGACGGTCGTCGTCATAACCGTCGGCGGCTGAAACCCGACATCTTTGGACTATTAAAACAGATCCTCCTTCTTGCCTCTCCTCAGGGATTAGCCGCAGCATATCGATTACTCGCACTCCGGCCTTTACCGATAAGCTACTTCAGTGTCATACGTCGTCGTCATGACTATCAACATCATCAAGCCTTTCAAGTCTCAGGCCGCAAAGACCTTCGGCAAGACTAGAATCGGTCAAGACGTGCAAGCCGGAGAGCGCTTCCCTTCCGCAGACGTCAGCCCTTGCTCGGGAAAGAAGATTTTCAAGTTTGGTACCGCTACCACCATTGTGGATGACAACTTACCCAAGCTGAAGCCGTTGGAATGTGTAGTAAGCAGGACCAATATAGTGAATCGTTTACACTCGACACTCGACCTTCAAAAAGCAGTTCAATCCTCGTCGCTCTTCAGTTTGTGCGCAGATATCCACATGGAAAAGCAGAGGAAGATTTTTTCCAAGGTTAAGTTGGTGCAGAACAACATCACCAAGTTATTCAAGCCAACTGGTCGCGTCTCTGCGGCTGTTCCGTGCATCGACCCTTTTGTCATTCCCAGCGTCGAACGCCGTACAACGGACGTCCGTTCATCTTCCCTGTCTTCTCTCCCTACCCCTCAGCATGGCAAACCTAAAGCCCGTGTGGTCACCTTGCGTGAGTCCATCTCCCCTCGGCACACGGCTTTGGATGCAATCACCTCCCCTATCGCTTATGGCGAGAACATAGTCGATGAGCGTATCGAAGGCTTGGCCACCTTTCGCAGCCTAGCCGAAGCTTCATTCCCGTCATCAATTGGACAGCTTCTCGCGACGCCAGTGCCTCAACTTGGCACCCTTCCTTCGACATTCTTTCTCAGCGAGCTACGTACGATCGAGGAAGATGGGAGCACAGAGATCTTCGTTGGAGTGATGAATGCGGAACAGAAAGAATTGGCGACACATGGCTCACATACATCCCGATTGAACTGCGACTCTCCGATCACCGTTTACTTATCCAGCGATACACTCTCCGATGATACTACGACACATGGGGTCGGTTTGGTCAACTCAGAGACCAGCATGTCGTTTGCAGATACGTCCTTCGCAACGAGCGTTGATGCAGAAGACAGTCATCAGTTCTTACCCGGCGCACTTCGTGGGCTTCGCAGGGTACCAGGTTATGAAGACCTGAGGGTGAGTTGCTTCAAATCTTCCAGATCACATCTTCGCTGACCTTGTTCATCCAGGACTTACAGATCATTGCAAACCACAATTTTTCATGCTCTGATATGTCCTGTGGGTCGTTGGACTGCGATTTCTCATACGGAGCAGCCTCTGGCATCAATACAGCACCACTGCGCAGATTAAGGAAGTGCAGCAATCTGAGGGCAAGTTGGTTAGATTTTGTCTCTTAATGATTGTCGCTGATCGGTACGCTCAGAAATTGTTTTTGTCGTTGGAGCCCAAAATATACACTCCATTGACTGGCCAAATGAACCAGAATAAGAAGTTTCGGGTGGGATTGTTGTTTCCTTGTCACGCTGCCGACGCTCAATTCCGGCATCACAGGCGTGGTTGAGCACGAGATGTCACAAATTCTGCCGCAACATGCAGAAGACGTCGGCATCCCGAGCACCAAGCGAACCTCTCAAGGCCACTCCCATATCTCGCAGCCGCCGGTTTTTACATAGAGTCACCCATCCTTCACCTCGTGTGCAAGCATACGTTTTCAGACCGTCGCCATGTCAACCTTCGCTACCATTGTCGTCTCCAATCTGTTCGTGTACCAAAATTACGCGATCGAGTTCAAAGACGAAGAAGCGTCGAAGGGTCACGAAACGGTCGATGAAAGAGTTGAAGGCGCGGCTCGACTCGATGGATATTGATCCTTGGTACTAGACCGCAGACCCAGTTTCCGGTGCCGTCTCGCGTCATTTTCTTCGTCCTCAGCTAACTTGGCGCTCAGTTTTTTTCGTGTTACAGCTTTTCATCGAGATAAACACCCCAAAAAATGATATAAGTTTCAAAACGCGCAAAAAATGGATATAATGTTCGAAACCACCTCAAAAAGAAATTCTACGCTTCGGAAACATTCCTTGCAAGTGTTTGATTGGTATCATCTCTTAGTATGTCTCTTCCCTCCTGTGTACAGTGTCGCGAGTGACGCTCTTCGCAGTACGTCTTAAGAGCACAAAAAGTTTACATCCTTAAATCGCCAACTCCTGCCTTGTTCCTACTTTATTCGGTACCCACTCTCGGTGCATCCGATTGACCGGTGCATCCGATTGACCGTTCGTACACCTCTACGGAGCTTAACTGACATTCAAAAAGTATACAAAGTCGAGGTCGGAACCATCCGGAAAATCGTATAACTGCGCAACGAACCTAACGCACGGGTTTGGTTACGTTCCAGCACGAGCCACTTCCCGAGCTCTTCGCGTACGTTCCATTTTCCATGTCGCGCTTTCGAGTGTTGAACGAAGCCCCTTCAGGGCTACGTTTCCCCCGTTCTCCTAGGAAAATGTCGAGATCTTCAATGGATGACGAAGAACTCGACTGGGCCATGTGCGAAACCCCATCTTGTCCCTCCTTTGTACGTCCTATCCCCCTGCGCACGGTCCGCGACCGAGATTCTTCACATCCCCAGCCTTAATCTTACCACCTTTATCTTTCCTCGGCTGCGAGGTCTCGAAAGGAGTGTTTGGTTCGATTGAAGCCTTCTTGACATCGCCCGATCCGACTTATTTTCCCACACACCGAACACATCTTCCATCGACTATACTAGGAGTTGCGGAAGCCAGTATATACACTCGTGTATATTTCCGGTTGTTTTCCGGACCCCTCTGTAGTGTTCCCCTCACGGCCCACAGATCAGCAGATACCGAAATTGACATGAGACTTTATTCACATTTTCAAGCACTACATTCTACAGTTTACAAAATTCTCCTCTGATTTGCCAATAACTCCTCAAGCATGGCGATGATGACGAGGAATGGTCAGTTATTCTGTTGTGCCGCACGATCCTTCACTTTATCACAAGCGTCCTTCAGAGCATTCGCAAGTACCTCAAAGTCGGATTCCTATGAAATATTATGAATAATGACAACAGTTGGATAGGTTTTCGGTACAAACCTCGTTGTAAATCTGTGCGCTGCATCTGACCCACCATTTCTCGTTGTGTTTATATGCTACGGCAAAGACATTCCATTCGAACAACAAAGTATCCAGAAAGATCTGGTTGACCTCTTGGGATGCCTCGATTTCGCCAGGGATGGGCAGTTCCACATTGACCTATATTATCACATGAAACAAGCACTACGAGGGAAGTCGTGGTTCACCAACCATGTTGAGCGTCAGTTCGCCATCTGGGTCCATAACGCTGGTACCGAGACGATGCGCTAGGTCCTTTCCTCCTGCGATGGCGAGCGCATGGGCATACGCGTTAATCTTGTGCTCCCCACCCAACCATTCCCTAAAATCAATCGCTGTACGAACATCAGGAACAAGGTTGGTGGAATAGCCAGCAGGTGTGTTCACCTGCACTGATACTCAGCTGCGGAACGTAATCGATTGTTCCTGTCCCTACAACAGATTGAGTGACGAAGGGATAGTTGAGGCAGTGTTGACACGCACAGTCGAAAATCTTGACAAAATCCTCAGAACTTCTGGGGTCGTGCGGAGAAATATACGTGTACGTGGGGATCGTAGCCTTGATGAAATGCTGGTTTCTGATTTCCCTCAAGTTGAGCAATAAGAAACCACAAAATTCAGGAAGTTAATCAAACCTCTTCGGAACATAAAGAACGGCGCTTCCCCTCTTCGAAAAGAGCCATTTGTGACAGCTCTTTGGGAAACGAAGGCTGGATCACGATAATTCAAAAAGGTTATAGGAGGACATACGGAAACCCAAAAGTCGGGCCGCGCTTCAGACAGGTTGATGTCCAACTCTTGACCAGTCGAGTGAGAACCATCTACGACGCTGATGACGCCCGCCTCTCGGCAAATTGCAACCATCTTCTTCCAGGGAAGCGAAACCCCTGGAAAGGCAACGACGGCATCGATGAGCGCGATAATCTTCCTTTGCCCCGTTGGGTCGGCGATTTTTGTCAAGTACTTAATATGTTCTTCGAAATCTTGAACGATTTTGGCGTGTGTCGCTGGGAATTGGAGGTTAAATATCGACAAAGTGGGGTGAGGAGGTATGTCTGCGAGATACTTGAGCGTTTGGGACACTGAAGGATATGATGTCGTTGCTGAGAACAAAAGTGAGGTTACAAAGCAACGCCGCAAAGTGGATGGTCACACTTCCGACTATAATGTCTCCCTCATTGAAGATGAAATTGCGCAGGACGGTCGCGATGCCGTGCGAGGTGTTGTTCACGATGACGCACTCATCAGTTTCCGCCCCAATGAACCCGGCAATGCGTTCTCGGACATTGGTCAGATAGCTGAAGTTGTAGACCCTCAGGAACCTGTCCGGATTGGACTCCACTTCGTCAGTCAGTTCATTGCAGAAGACACGGACAGGACGTGGTAGCGACCCAAAAGCACCTGTGAAAGTAAGTGATGCAATGCATCTCATCAAGCAACAGGGTACTTGCCGTTGTTGAGGTTGATATAGTTGTGGTCAAATCCAAAATGTGCAAGTACGTCGTGCCCAAATGCTGGCGGCGGTGTTTTGTAAAGCTCAGTATTAGCATGCACGGAGCGCCGAGGTGCCTTCGTGGCGGCCATACTATCCTGCTGAAGGAGGTCACAGTTAACCTGCAACTTCGATGGCATGACCCTGGATATATATTAGAGTTGTCCCCATCTTTCCCCCATCTCAAAAAGTCGAGAGTAGTCTCGTCTTCAAGTTATCGTATCGATTTTATCTTATCTTATCACATCGACTCTCCCATGACCAGCTCGTGTTTCATTTCCGTACCCCACCGATGGTATCCGCCATCTTCTATGGAACGCCGTTGAGGCATCCGAAGACATTGAAACGGAAACGATGGGTCTTCAGCTTCAAATTTCAATCTCCAGATCAGCCCTGCACTAATATCTTCCTCCTGGAATCTGGCCGTGTTCTCATACCGACGATGTGCAGGACTATACCAGGCACAAAATTAAGTCAGGTTAATGTAGACCCGCAGTATATTGTAGTGCAGCTTTATCACCCACGCTCGATGAGCCATAGGATGCAGATTACCCGATGGGTATAGATGAAGACTTACTGTGGAATGAATGTAACGTTGAATTGGATCCCCTTTGAGTCCGTCATTGTATGCACTCTGGTCTGAAGGTAATATTGACTGGGATTAGTGCACTGATTGCAGACTCGGAATGCTCTCTTCATTGCCCTTGTCATTGCCCTGTGAGTCCTGGTGATCATTTCCTTCAGCGATTGGTTGATGGTCGTCCATAGAGAGCATACGCGGAGGGGAAGGACGAATGTTGGATCATCTACCAACCGAGCCCCATAGCTGATACTAGACCTGCGCAGACATGACGTGCAACAAGGTACTATGTCATTCCCACATAGTTTCATTATTTTTGGAATGGCAACTATTACTCAGTGTTGGGTCGGATGAACTTTGATTCCCGATCTCACTGAAGCGGGGGACGACGTAGGCACTACGAGAAGGTAGAAAATCGGTTCTGTGTACTAGTATTTCTGAACAATTTTTCTCACGGAGATGTGACACTGACAACCAGAACGCGAGCACGTCTTTTATTTGCGATGTAAATATGGATACCTTGTGTATGCATATTATGGGATACCCTCGGGAGCGACCGTCGCATTCTCCTTCCCTACATGGGCTATCACAGCCGTGCTGACGCCTTTCAACGCTTCAGCCATCAGGTCAAAGTCGTTCAGCTGGGATAAGGGTCCGCAGACCCGGGTCAGTCACATCACTGGTTAAACCAAGTTGCCCCCACCTCGTTCCAGATCTGCGCGCTACACCTAGCCCACCACTTCCCGCTGTGATAGAACGGGGCTGCATAGGTGTTCCACTGTAATAAAATTGTATGCTGGAAGAACCTCTTCAGCTCTTCGCTCAACTTTATTTCTCCCGGAATGGGTAGCGCTACGTTGACCTTTTTGGATTGGCTGCGGTGATGTGAAGGGTCTGAACAAACGAACACACATACCATGGAAAGCGTCTGCTCTCCCTCCGGATCCATCACGCTTGTCTGGAGTAGATTTGCGAGTCTCGCACCACCGGCTATCGCTAAGCCATGAGTGTATTCATTGATGCGGTGCTCGCCACCAAGCCACTCTCGGAAATCAAGCGCTGGATTGCATTGGTGTCG
>JBBPUO010000016.1:7652-23141 GCA_038094755.1 Caloboletus firmus | reverse complement strand
ATTGACTGGAGGAACGATGGCAGCTGAAGAAATTCATCACGACAGGAATATACACGAGAGCTGGTTCTCGTACACCCACTGGGTCCTTTGGTTACTCTCGACGACATAGAGGCGACAGGAGTGGTGCCAAAACACCCCCCCCTTGTACCTACACCGAGTAGTCCGCTAGAAGTGAACACCTACGTGTGGTGCCGCCCACTATCTACGCTACAACCAAAGCTATGGACATTCGAAGAATTTGTCAAGGAGAGTGCATGGAAATGGATAGGCCCTACGTCTCAAGATAACAAGGACTACACAGAGGTTGATAGACGACGTGCGATGGAAGGAACGATTGCCCGTACGGAAGCATAGCCATGGCAAAGAGTTGATATGTATAAGGGTTGTACGGACCACTTCGGAGAATTGCAATTTTGCAGTTGCTACAGCTAGTATCGTACTGTTGTTGTGATAGGAAATGTCCAGTGAAACACCGTTGCTGCGGGTGTCGGGCTCAGCTCCCAGGATGCGCCCACAACACAGCGTACGTTTCAACTTCCAGCGCTTGATTCGGCTGGTCCTCCCAGCCTCAGTAGTCGCGGTCTTCCTTCTCTTTGTCTTCACCGCCAGCATCGTCGACGAGACCAGGCATCGTCTGCCTTTAAAGCATCCAGGTCGGCCACCGCTATAATGGCACGTCCAAAAACTAGCTGACCCAGACCTCTCAAGATGTCGTGTTTCCCGACTTTGCTCAGTACAAATTCCTTCAGACCCTTCCTCTCTCCCATTTTCCTTTCCGTGCGTCACAGCAAACTTGCATTGAAACAACGTAATTCATTGTTACCATCTCAGGTGACAACAGACGTGTCGTTATCATCGGAGACATTCATAGCATGAACCAATCGCTAAGGTCCGCGTTTTCGGCTCCGTTTATCGTATCACAATTCCTCTCATCCCTCTCGTCGCTGTAGCAAATTGCTCGCCAAGATTTCATACGATCCACAGTCAGATACTTTGGTCCACTTGGGTGACCTCGTTTCGAAGAGTAGAAGGGTCTCGTCCGATCCTATCCTCAATTTCATGTCGACGAACCATATTCTCGGTGTACGTGGCAACAACGACGAGAAAGTCATTGAATGGAGAGCCTGGATGGACTGGATCATATCCCTCCCTGGCGGCAGAGAATGGCTGGAGGATATAGACTCCCATTGGTCCCATATCGATGGGGACGAGTCCGATGCCGAAATCAATACTTGGCTCATGAAGTCGCACCAAAAATGGCAAGCATATGTCCCTACCGGCTGGAAACTACAAGATAAGCATTACGAGATTGCTCGCGACATGTCTCAAGAGCATTATGACTACCTTCGCTCTCTGCCTCTCGTCCTCTACGCACCGACGGCCCACACATATTTCGTTCACGCTGGGTTGCTAGCGGCCGATCCAACGCGCGAACCTAGTGATCCCAAGCAGCCACTCTCTCATTTGCCTACTACAGCCAACCCGGAAGAAGATCCTCTCGTCCTTCGGGGTCTTCAAGAGCTGGCATTACTGAATGAAATACCTCAGAATCAAGATCCCTGGGTTTTAATGAACATACGAAGTCTCTCGAACGATGGCAGAGTCAAGAGTGGCAAGAAGGGTACGCCGTGGTCCGACTTGTGGAATAATGTGATGAGCAACTGCTCTGGCTTGCCTGCAACAAGGGAACCACCCACGATCCTTTCCAAACACGGTTCGACGACACGCCCCCTACATTGCTTCCCGTCGATGGTAATATATGGTCATGCTGCAGCTCGAGATCTTGATGTGAAACGATGGTCGGTTGGTGTTGACACGGGTTGCGTAAGTGATCCAGTTCTGTTGCTTGAGCATCTTGACGTCGTTTCCGTCAGGCGTATGGTCGTCGGTTGACTGCCGTCGTTCTCGATGCGAAGTCACTCCTGCCCCAAACCCACTCGGAAGCCTTTACTGCATCAGTGCGGGATTCCCTCATCCCGTACGGAGATGAAGGAACAGCTCACATCATTAGTGTGCGGTGCCATGCATAACCTGTCCTTCGTGCATCTATTTATATATGTAACATATTTCCTCGTATTTTGGTCCTTGTGAACACAAAAGCATTCTCCCGGGGTTTGTACGTAGTCGCGTTGTGGAGTAGCTTGACCATATAGCAGAAATTTGCAAATTTACTATATCTTCTTAGGTACCTGTCCCAGTTCACATTATTCATCTACAGACCAAATGACGAGACTTCACAGTCAAACAATGAACTGCAAATCGGTATCCTGACAGAACGAATTTACGAAGGGGATAGGTGTAAATTCCAATTTTGTGTAAACCCGAGTCGAAACAATGACTTACAATTGGGTGGGAACTCGAAAACTGGTGCAATCATATTAACGTAAGTCTTATCGGGGCAGGGGCTACACACCTGAGGCTTTTGGCTGTATTTCTCACTGAGAATCCACCTGAGGACAGACAAAGATTCAAAGATGCTACAAATAACAGATTCAACGCACACACCTCATCTCATTGAGGAGTTGTCGGTAGCTCGGGTTAGGGTTTCGTTCTGACAAGCTCATCTCAATGACCGGTTGATTCAGTCACAGAGGCAAACTCACCAAGAACTGTCAAAAATGCCTGGTATCACGAGGTTCAGGGGTACTTCGGGAAAATATGGAGAAAGAAGCGTGAAGCACATACATCACTCATGGCACCTGTGCTACGTCCTCCGATTTGAGCGTCAGCACTCGTCTGATCGTCCTTGCAACCACTCCAAGACATCTGGGTCGGCATGAGGGTAGTGAGGATATGTACACAAAAATGAAGTCATCTTACCACGTCAGCGGCACTTGATCTCGTCGCTCTTGTGTATTGGTTAGCCTTTTGCACACTCCCAGAGGCAACGTGGAGGACATCCGTTACACCGCGAAGCATACCGCCCATGTCGTGTCTCTGATAAGAAGCAAGAGTAGATAATAATCCCTTTGCTGCCCCAAGCGTCACATTGGGTTCCTTGACCTTGCCCTCCCTCGAATACTGTCAGCGTACGATTAAAATAAACTATGCGAAAGCAGAACGGAAGTAGCCAGCTTGGAGACAGGCACGTACCGTGTATGGGAGATCTAAGAACGGAAAACTTTTAACAAGATTTCACGAAGCATGTATACCGATTCGTACCGAGTGCTGAGCCAGAGTGGCACGCCTATTGAAAAGTTAGCAGTGAGACGGGATGCTTCAAGGTTGCTTACATCAAAAATAGCAGTTAGACGACAGCCAGCGGGGAGCCCACTAACCATAATCCTGTGCATGTCCTACGTGATCTTTGAGACACAAACCACGAGATCTAATATCGCTGACAAACATCGTCCACGATATGGGATGTTATCTTGAAGTCCAGAGGATATATGACTGGGTAGGAACGTCATGAATCAAATTTCGGGTGAGGGGCTGGATTGACTTGCCTTCATCGTATCCATCTTCTTCATCGCCATCTAGATCTTCAGTCTGACCTCCATGTCCAGAGTCTATGGATATCGCTAGGGGATTCATCTTGTCATCATATAATAGCACATACAATGGAAGAAAAGGGAGTCGTTTGGCCGAGCATCCCTCACAAGCCAGTGCATTGCATCAATCTGATAAAACATGAGGTTACCAAAAATTGGTCTGGGAACGCAACGGACCATGTTCTGTCGAGTCGGTTGTTCACGGGGATGCGGAGAATTGTCTCTGAGCATCACCATATCCTCCTCTTTGTACCCGCGTCCTGTTCACATCGACATGGCGTCACTAGGTGAAGAAGCTGGTGAAATGGGCTAACCCAAAAGAAATCTCTTCATGCGGTATACGTCTTCTATGCAACCCTGCAGTGCCTCGGGCTGGCCAATATAGTTGATGCCAATCTGTAAACAAGTGAGCATTGGAGAACACACAGGCGGTTCGAAGTAGAATCATACAAGCAATGCTTTCTTTTTCCCGTTGCATTGCGAGTACTGAAAGTAGGCAGGTTGCGTCTGTTCACCTGGAACTGGCCGGTAACTATACTGTTGTTGCCCAGTCGGAGGCATAGGTGGAGGACCTGGAGGTGCCCGATATCCCGCAGGACTGAAGCGTGGGGGGTACCCCATGGGTTTGCCAGGGGGTCCTGGAGGAGATGCATATGTTCCAGAGTAGGGATACCTTCCAGGCGGGTCTCGATACGGGGCATATCCTCCAGGAGAATAATGTGATGGAGTATGCTGGGTAAACGGGCCTGAAGGGGTGGAGTTCATAGCGTGCCCACTGCGAGTAGGGATAAGCAACAACGGATGAGCGAAGCCATAGAACGGTATTTTCTGCATAGATCAACTCACCCTCTTGAAACTGGGTTAGGCTGGGGGAGGGTAAGATTGAGGTGTTAGGCACATCGAACCCGTCGTTCAAAAGATAGCTGATGACTATTAAAGTTCCTAGACGGAAATCAGTCTTTTACTTACCTCCTCATTTTGTGATGCAACCCACGCGTTCGGGTAGCTGCCAGATTAACAGCGCGATCGGAGCTTGATGCGGGAGTATATGGTCATGGGACTTACTTGACTGCTCCACCGGGATTCAATGTACTACTAGAATATCCAGGGTGACCGGGCCACATATCTTAAGCAAGGCTGCAGCTGAACGTTCCGCGCACCCTCATTGCTCAGCGTTTCAGCCTTTGTTGACAAACAAACAATTCATTTCGGATCCGGCTCTGACTACTACTGCCCTTGTTTGTTGGAGGGCTGATACCTATATTATTAAACTGCTTGACCTGGCTTCATGCAAGCCATTAAGACTTGCACTCTCTTGTTGCAGTTGCCATTTGTATGTTTAGAGATTTCAAGCCAATTCTTCATCCTGTTGGTTATAACATTCACAGTGCCCGTCTTCACCTCATCCGTCTCCGTCGGATTCATGTTATGCAGGCCGCTAGACTTCCCATACCCTGCAATCCCCCTGGCCGGCCGCTGTCGCTTCCCCCACCGCAGCAGATATGTATCCAAAGCAACGTAAAGACTGCACAGCACGGTTAAAACGCTGATAATACGGCGAGCTTCCACCCAATCCCATCCATTGCCGGTTGTTTACCTTGGACCCCTCTTGAGCCCCGCACATTGAAATGCAGTCCGGTGATTCCTGACTGGGGAACAAAATAAATATAGTTTTGGCTCCATTCCGTTCCGCCATAAGAACCTTGTGACCAGCTGGGGGTCCCATGGGACCATATAAAAGGGGGGGTGCCGTTGTTGAATTGTCGTCCGGGCTGTCTTTCTTCGCAAACATGGGTAGTGGCGTGACTCCTGGTACCGGTCAGTTTACTTCAGACCGTCGCAAAGCTCTTCAAGGGCAGTCGGGTTGGGTAAGTTTCATCGTATATCCACTTCTCTCTCTGAACCCCTTATTAAAAGGTTGGGCTTGTCCATAACAGCAGAGTTTTTGCCATTGCAATATTCGCGTCCTTAGGGGGACTGTAAGAGCATCACCTCATTCGTGGTATATTTACTCAACCCTTTCAAACCACAGGCTATATGGTAAATTTCTTAAAGCCTGATTGACATGGATACTCATGGGATTTCGAACGCATCGCAGGCTATAACCAGGTGCGTCAGTCTACGGACCAATGTACCCTTCTCACTCATTGTGCTATCAGGGTGTCTTCTCTGGGGTGCTTACCATGTCCTCTTTCGATTCGAGGATGGCTTCTGCAGTTAACAACACTGGCACTAAGGGTTGGCTGGTTTCTATACTTGAATTGGGTGCCTGGTTTGGTGTGCTTTGTACGGGCACGTTGGCAGACAAGTTATCACGCAAATACACAATTGTCCTTGGTGCATCCTATAGATCCTCGTTCGTAAAAGAGCACTGATGCAGTCTGTAGCTGTGGTCATATTCTGCATCGGAGTAATTGTCCAGACTGCAGCGTTTCATCCCTCTTCGATTTATGGAGGTTTGCGCCTCCCAATTTTCCGTTACCAGTTTATCGACAGACCTTTGCAGGAAGATTTGTTACTGGGATGGGCGTCGGGTCGCTAAGCATGGCAGTCCCTCTCTACAAGTAAGTAATCTAGCCACGATGCAGAAGTAGTTTCAATATTAACATTCTTTTTCAGTGCCGAACTCGCCCCTCCTGAGGTCCGTGGAAGTCTTGTTGCGCTCCAACAACTTGCTATTACGTTCGGCATTATGATCTCCTTCTGGATTGATTATGGTACCAACTACATCGGTGGGACTGGGTCGACTCAAAGCGAGGCTGCGTGGCGCATTCCTATTGCCCTTCAGATCGCGCCTGCACTCGTTCTTGGGTTTGGAATCTTATTCATGCCATTCTCTCCAAGGCAAGCTTATTCTTGCCACTTGTTTCGCCACATTAAATATCTTAGTATAGATGGCTCGTAAATAAAGGTAGAGATGACGAAGCGCTTCAGGTCCTTAGCAAAGCGAGGCGCCTCCCCCCCGATTCCGACCTCGTGCAGATTGAGTTTCTGTAGGGTTTTTAGTGATATATTATTGCATTTTGCTGATCACATGTTTAGGGAGATCAAGGCACAATATCTCTTTGAAAGAGAGACCAGCGCCATCAAGTACCCACAGTATCAGGATGGATCGTTTTCTTCCGACGTGAAGCTTGCAGTCAATGCTTACCTCAGTTTAATTTCGACGCGTACGCTTTTCTATCGGGTGGCCATTGGTTCCTTGTAAGGCAATTCACTGCGTTTGATGACTTTTCGTGACCAGTATCATTCAGGACCATGTTCTTTCAGCAGTGGACTGGAGTCAATGCGATTCTCTACTATGCCCCGAGCATCTTTACTAGCCTGGGCTTGACTGGAAACACGACCAGCCTACTCGCTACGGGGGTCGTTGGTATAGTGTGCGTTCGGAAGGACACTGCTAGAGATTGAACTGCACATTTACATTCTAACTTCTAGCATGTGGCTTGCTACCTTCCCTGCCGTAATATGGGTTGACAAGGTTGGCCGTAAGCCTGTCCTGGTCTCAGGTGCTTTCATCATGGCAGCGTGAGTCATTATCTTAATCCAATGCTTTTGACATTGATAGTCATACATCTCATTCAGGTGCCACCTTATTGTCGCGATACTGACTGGCTTATACCAGAATGATTGGGCAGCGTAGGTTTCCGCTATTTGTCCTGTTACAGTTGCTGATTCGATATTTAGGCACACTAGTAACGATATTACTTCAAAGTCAACGAGACTGTTCTAACCATGGCTTTAGGTGCTGGATGGGCAGCGTGTGCTCTCGTGTGGGTCTTTTCAATTGGTAAGGTCGGAGTTCTGTGACATAAGATTACACTGATTTGAACCACAGCTTTTGGATATAGCTGGGGTCCATGTTGTTGGATCCTAGTGGCCGAGATATGGCCTTTGAGTACCCGCGGAAAGGGCCTCTCGATCGCTGCATCGTCTAACTGGGTAAGTCCCTCAAGCATCGTCGACATGGGCAGCCGCTGACTTGACCGATCCAGATGAACAACTTTATCGTCGGTCAGGTTACTCCATCGATGCTGGCGCATCTCACATTTGGCACGTTTATATTCTTCGGTGTAAGTTTGTCTTTCTGCTTCATTGCAGAGATTTGACGACACTAGGTCTTCTCTTTCCTTGGTGGCGTATTTGTCTTATTCTTTGTGAGTGCGCATTTCATGCCATGTCCGCGCTAATTTCTGAACACTTCTCAGGTTCCCGAGACGAAAGGCCTCACCCTGGAAGAAATGGACGAGGTCTTTGGTGACCGCGAGGGTCTAGCTGTTGCAGACCAACGACGCCAAGACGAAATTGCCAACCGTATTGGTCTCTTAGCATACAACCAAATGAAGCCCTCCGAGGTCCTCGAAAAGTCTAGTCAACAAGACTACAAAGAGGATTCCGCAGTTTAGTTTTCCTTTCATTTTCTTGATATTGTACGGATGTGCAGAAATAACAAAGATGTACTTGGGCCACAACTAGGCATGAGCATGAGACCAACAAAGTGTCATCTTTGTTAGTTAGTAAAGGCTAAACATGTGAATATATATATTGGCAGTTGAATGCACGATCATCAAACCATGGGGACTATCATATGGAACACTGTACTGGTATCCTAAGGCGGCTATTGTGGGCCAAGGATGCCCATCTACTTGTACATCTAACAATCCAAAGGATCATAACTCGCGCTCGTACGGTGTAAAATCTTTCGTTCGTTTGATGTATCCGGCCGCGCGGGCCGGGTGACGCGCCTTGGCGGGGACGTTTACTCTTCATGACACAGCTCCGTTCCATGTGTATGGGGCAGATCGGAAGAATAAAAAACACTTCACTACCATTGCACGAACTTGGGATCCTGACCGCGCAGGCATTCACGAGTTTCCCGTCATCGAGGATGTAACCCTGGCCTCTCTACTTCTCTTGTCATCGTATCATATATGCTCCAGCTCTCGTCGTCGTTGGCCTTAATGGACCCGTCTCTCGACGAAACTCTCGTTGCATACAGCCTATCTCAGTACCTACTCGACCGTGCCAACATACACGATACTATCACGCGACTGGTGAGCCAATCGCCCTGCCATTCCCGGGCCTCGAAAATGTCCTCATGACAAGTGCACGCTCTATCATAGTCGGCGTATTCCGACTGCAGAGATTTTGAGCGTCTTGCAAATGAAGTTTTTGCCTCCTCGGAGGTCATGGTAAACAACTCGCTCATCACAAGCGAAGAACCTCAGAGTAAGCATCACAGCCCAACGTCAGCGTCACTCGCCCCAGGATAACACCACGTCAAGGCAGGTCAGCCAGAGAAGAGGCAGAATCTTGGGCGACGTATTTTGAACGATTCACGGCAGCACAACACATCATGACGTGCGTCCAATTTGCTGTCTCTGTTCGTCCGACCGAGGCAAAGCTACTCGCGACAGTTGTATCCTGGTGAACCTTCCACAACCTACTCCGACTTGGAACATCGTTACGCCGAACAAAGCGACTGCATCTGCGAATGGGTTAGTCACATTCCGACGTGACCGTGCGCGGGGGGAAACAATCGCTCAGCATGGGGTGAGAACGCATCACAGTTGATACGTTGGTGGTTTTGATACCTTCTCCAGAGTTATTACACCTTTGAGTTGATACGGCAGACGGGCGTAGACCCAGGTTCAAACCCCTGGCGAATCTCGCACATGAAAGCCCATCCGTTTTGGTTCAGAGGAAACATAGAAGTGATGAGTTGATGGTGGCCTAACTTTGGTGACGCATGTTTATCGCATGGTAACATCTTGACGGAGTGACAATCGAACATCCTGCAGAAAGACAGGCACCGGACATGAACCACATCCTGTGAGGACAGGCTTTGTTGTTGATTGTGCGCAACTATGCCGCAGTAGGCGAACTGGAGCTCTGATAGGTGCTGATGAGCATGCCAAAAGCATTGGCTGTATGAATGTCGCCGAGGTTGTTTTCATTCCAATAAAGAAATCAGGGAAGGCGATGGATGACCTGAATTGTAATTTGGGCGCAGCACGGACAGGTACTGAGACAACACTGGGAGGAAACGCCAATTACCCTACGTGTGAAGGATCATGGCGCTGGCTATACACCTGGCCCCACCTGTGCATGCAATTCGGTCAAAAAAAAAACGTAACAGAGAGACTCTAGAGCAAAGTGTAGGTCAGATGGTCAAGAATTTCCTCAGCTCCGAGGAGCTTAGGTAGTGCGGATTGGATCTGAAGCCTCACCTGATACCTCGGGAGTATTCCTGAAAAACGAAAGAGATCACCTCGCTATTTATGTTCCTTGCGGATGTGAGGCTGGCCCAACGTGCACGGTTTTTAAAGGTCGAGAGTAAACAAGTTTGCCGAACTTGTCGAACTTTCACAGCAACCAAATCGTGTCTGGTTCAAAATGGAGCGGTCTAGCGCTGTATCCAGTTGGAGTGCAACTCAGGGCTTTCCAAAGATCAACGCTCCGTTCCCCGGATGGCGTCCATGAGGGGACCTCGTTCCCTATCAGTGGCGTAATCGCTCAGTCTGGCTTCAACGTATCTCACGGCGTGGGTTTAAAACGTTGCGCGCGTGTCCTCCATGATCTCACTCGCTTCGGGCGTGCCCAAAGTCACCGTTTGGATTGCCTTTGAACCGCAGGGGCCATCGTTGTAGGGGACCGTGACGGGCTTACATCGACCACCGTGGACAACGATTGACAAGTACGTGTCAAGCACTAGCGCTCGATTTCTCAGATGGGATCTGGATGCAAGGAACTAGTTGTTCTCTGATAAAGTAACTGGCGTGATGGCGGCTGCTTTTGGCAGCCTCGTGTTTCATGCCAGCTACGCTTCAGCCCCACCCTGCCTTTGATAATCAACCCAAAGGTTCAGTGCTAATTTCGTCTCTCCCTTTTATCCAGTTGCTCTCTCGTCCAGTGCAATCCCACACGACAATTTGGGCGGTGGGCGTCTCACTAGGTTAACCCATGTCTTCCACAGCTATCGGCACTTTCACTTGCTGGGACGGCTACGACGGTTGTGAAATGGCAGAAGAGCAACCCTCTCATCCTCTCCGTCGCTCTCGCCTTTCATCTACATCCGTTTTGCCCTCCTCCCTGCGGCACAGTGCCGAGCGCGCTGGTGAGCGCCCAAAGACGTCGAGATCAACCACAAGACAGGGTCCACGAGAACAGGAGTATACATCGCTCGATGAACTATGGAACACCTTGCGGGAGAGGAAGCATGCCGCAGAAGCGAAGCTTCCTCTCAAGGTGAAATCTCTAGAGGCGCCCACGCCCCAGGTTGGATCCAGTGGTGTGTCGCGTTCCACTCCGGAGCCACCTGTGGCCATGCCCAGGAAGGCAACCCCTCCCAAAGTGAAGCGGAAGAAATCCACGTACGCCACCGCATCACTTCATGTGTCCGTTATCCTGATCCTTCTGAACGTGTTGCAGGGACTGTGTTTCATTCCGCGAGTCCCGCTCCGGCCGCACAGTATGCATTCTTTGCATCACATCTCCGTTATTATACCTTCTTATCCCCGCACAGATCACCGCGACCTTCGACTTGCCCGGCATAAAGAAAGAACAGGCGCATGTTAGCTTTCGTTGGAATCACCTAGTTGTTACCTGGCAGACGGTCAAGATCACTGAGAAGGAGGAAGATGGACGACTCGTTAGAGAGCGAGAGGAGAAGAAGTATACACGGACGATACCTCTTCCAGAAGGGACCAAAGTAAGTGAGCTCCTGTTTTCCCCATCTCATGAGGCTGATTGCTGTGTTCGTTAGTTCGAGGAGATACGCGCAGTAATGGACAATCGACATCTTACTTTGAACTATCCCAACATGCGTACGGTCCGCGTCGAGCCCCGACCTCGGTTACCCAGATCGGCCGAGCCCCGTCGTATTGAACCCACCATCATCTCTGACGGTGATATTAAGTCTAGCGATGAATTTGAGAATGCATCGTACATCAAGTCAACTGATCATTCACCATACGAAGAAATCACAGAAATCACCGATATCTCTGAATATTAGAAACAGCGATTTCTCTTTCTGTTAACTGCCTTCTGTTGCAGTTACCCACCCCGATACCCATATCCCGTACTAGGGGAGACGTGCTTTGCTACATTGTACATGCGGGTGATACTTGTCTATGCCAGTCACTGAAGATTGTCAACAATGGATGACTTATTTTGTTACGAGCGTGTATCCGTGTCAGCAGAGGCGGCTGGAAGATATCAAAGGCCTCTGGGTCTTTGGATCTCCAAGTGAACACATTTGCGAATGTCAAGGTTTGATAGAAAATCAAGATAGTTGTCTCATACAAGATAGTAGTAATATATATATTACATGTCATCCACACTCCATGTATAGCTCGCTGTTGCTGTCCGATTTCTCTCGTTGATACGCTGGAACCATTTCTTCTCGAAGCCATTACCACGATCTGGAAAAATGCATCAGTATAGCCATTCAAGCCTTGAAAACTTGACTTTACCTACGCCATCCCATCTGTAACCCGGCTTTATGCCGAAGCGATTGGGGGGTGGAGGAGGGCCACGATACTCAGGCTTTTTGGCAACAGATGTTTTTTTCTGTGAAACGGGATAATCAGAGAACCAAGGGTAACATCCTGTACAGTCGGACTAACCGTTAGGAAAGTAGCGGCGGGATCATTCCACCTCTCTTGTGCCATGAGTTCTTCGTTGAGTTCCTTGTCATCTGCATGGCGAGAGAACGGCAAGGATTTGTTCTTCTCCAACTGAACTTTGCGTTTCTCTGCTTCTTCTCGTTGTACGAGTCCCTTACCCCACTCCATCTTCCGTGCATCCATTTCCTCCCTTTCTCGTTTCTTCCGAGCTGCTTCGGCTCGGGCCAGTTTCATATCGATCTTGCGACCAGATGCATCACGGTATACAGTCTCCTGTGCAGCTTCCACCTCCTCTTTTGCCATTTCGTCCTCTTTGGCGTGGGTCTTTGGCTGCTACAATCCGGCGTCAGGTAGCCATCTCATATCGAGTCATCAAAGCGGTCTGTACCTTTCGTAGATCCTCGGACCGGATGAGCCCAGCCTTGAGAGGTCGTACGTCCTCCACGACGGTCGGTTGTTCATCAGGCGGTACGAGCGGGCTCTCCTCGCCCTTCACGCCTTCTTGCACCCTGATCCACCCCGAACGCTCGTCCGCTCTCCGTTTCTTGAAACTTCGGTCGCTCGCAACTGCAGCTTCCGTCACGTCCATTGCATCTTCTTGTTGCTGTCTTGAGGCGTCGTCGCCAAACCCCGCATCCTCGTCAACAAAGCCGGACGGACCACCGGTTGCGCCGCCTGGGATTTTGCGTTTCTTCTTCTTGGAAACAGTTCGGGCTAGTATGGCCTCGGCTTTAGGCCCTGACATATATTTCTCTGCGAGGTAGGCTTGCATGACTTGGTTTAGAGTGATAGTACAAAGCTGGGTATTATGAGCAAAGCCAATGCAGTCAAGGATACAGCACGTCACTAATGGGTATTACATAAGCTAAGTAATACACTACAAATCCAATACTCTGTACTTAGGGAGTTGTCCAAGCAGTTGAACGGAGGTCACAGAGGCAAACTGATTGAAAGAAGTCCAAGACAACAAGTATGTCGAAAGAATGGTGGGGTATTGCCCGGTCGTCGTAAAGGGGAAAACACGCTGACATCGTGAAAGGTGCCTCACCAAGAAATGCCTGAGTCGAGTGCGAAGGCTGTACAATCTGCGCGACTACGGCCAACACTCCGGCAATCGGTACATCAACATGTGAGCATAACATGCATACTTGGTGGGCTTTTCGGGAAGCTACAAGTGCTTCAACCGCACATGCTGTGAGCTGAGAAGACGGGGACCTCTGATAAAACGCAGGCAACAAACACCTAGCGAACCAATGGCAACTTACGGAACATGACAGAGTATGCAGCTTCTGCTTCTCGGAGCGGGACCAAGTCCAAGGGTACGCGTGGGTAGGAGCTTGAAGAGTGATGGTGACGTGCTTTGAGATCCGACGTATCATCGATGCGTCGTGTATGTAGCATTGTGTCTTCCCTGCGACCGGGGTCAGAGGGCTCAGCTGAATTCGTCTGGCCGAGTCTAAAGGGAACCTCGAACTTGCTGAAAGGCACGAATTTCAAAGGACGCCGTGTGTGAGAGATTCCGGCGTCGTCCACCAAGGTATCGAGAGGATCGCCATCGGTTAGAACAGCGGCGCGAAACAAGGTTTTCGCGATTCGGGAAGGTCCCTTTGGGCGCTTGGACACTTTGAAACCCTTTCGAGCGGACATTGTTCGTCGTTCCGCTGGGCGTTCGCGGGTATATGCGCGGGGCCTTCTCAGAGAAATACCACCGGGGACCACCTGCTTAGTTTTCGGAACTGTTTGAACTGAACCACGAAGAAACCTCTCGACAGTGACGATGTTTTCGGAGGACGGTCGCGGACTCGGAGGAGCTGGGAACTCTGAGAATACGGGGGAGGACGTCGCCGGTTCTGGAAGCACGGCAATCTCTGGTATCCATCCTGGATGCAGGTCGACATCGCTCGCTTGGTCCGAGTCGAGGGATACGACGGTTCCCGCGACTTGAACGTTGATCCGTAGCCTCTTTCGTCTCCTCTTGAACTAATAGACATCAATGGACAACAAACGGACGAACAATTTGCTGGGCAAAATTGCCTACCACGAATTCGTTCGTATCGTTTTGCAGCTGCAACATCGCTGAGTTTGACTTGGGTGTCTTGTCCTATTTTACTTATCTAATTTGGTGGTTCACATAGACTTCTTGATCCGTTCTTCCATATGGTTCAGATATGCACGCACTACCACCCACGCAATGTCGCTTTGACGCTTTTCGAGCTCCAACCATTCTCGGGGATCGCAAGTCCTTGCCTACGCGCCACGTAGAATTAAACTAAACCAAATGGTGGGTTTCCAGCAGCTTTGCAAGTAGTGTGCATTTTTTCACGGTGCGGCCTTCTTGCCCCGCCAGTAATGCTGTCCACCAGGATCTTGGCTGTCATCGGCCTTTTACTACCATATACTGTCCCCGAAATGCAGAGCTCCCTAGCCTCCAGGACATTTAAACTCGGAGGGCCCAGCGAATTCTCCAGTGCTTGCATCCAAAGACGAATAAGCTAACCTGTCTATCAATTCCAACATGCAGCTCACTTTCGCCGCCATCATTGCCTCTGCTACTATCCTGGTTGGCGCGGCACCCCATCCTCGTCTTAGCTGTGCCCAAGCCACGCAGTTTGGCGTGTTGACCGTCTCCCCGACCACCGTCACAGCTGGCGATGTGAGTTCCGGATCCTAAGACGAACCCAAGCTGATTATTATGCAACACCAGACCTTGACGGTGAATGCTGATTTCAACTGCGCCATCAACTACTTCCATAACATCCCTGAATACACCGACTACTATATCGAGGTCCCTGTCAACAATAATGGTCATGAGCCTCCCATCCTCTTGGCGCGTCGTACCCTTACGCCCGGCAGCACCTCTGATTCGTTCACGGTCCAGGTTCATTTTTCGCTCCTGGAAGAATCAGCATGTGCTCTGACCTTTGGCTTTTTCTCAGGTCCCTGACGCGTATTACTTTGCAAACACAAGTTATGTGGTGATATTGGACACCACCTACCCCGTCAACGGTACTAATGGCGTTCCTTACTCTGTCGTTGGCGGCATTGAGGCTCCAATTACTATCAACGTCTAAGTATACTCCCTCCGTGTATGCTAGTGCAACCCTGGACAATCCACTCTTTGGGCGTGGACCTATCAATATGCACAGCAACTTCGATACCAGTACCCTATGACTTTTCACTGAGAGCCTGAACGGGCAGTTTACGAATGAATATGAATGCAGTATACTACGGTATGCCATGGTATGATTCGTGTGTGTGGCTGAAACAGGAACAAGGAACAGGAACATTATACCTTGCCGAACGACATACCCCGCAACTGCGGCGGCTTACCAACATGATCAAGACGAGTCAAAGATTCGTATACGGACACA
>JBBPUO010000015.1:129617-146812 GCA_038094755.1 Caloboletus firmus | reverse complement strand
GGTAGCAATGTTATCCTTATTTAGACGGCGGACGACCGTATAGACGAATATTTGCCTGGTATTCTACCAGCTTGTTTCTGTCCTGAGGGGGACTGGCTTAGAGACGTGGAGTAGATGATAGAGAGGTAGATAACGGGGTAGTGAGAATAGTCAAGTTCTAATGTTGGCGACCCTAATCTAACAAAGACTAGGCCGTTACCACCAGATACTGACTTAGAGACAAGAATGAGTAGGGGAATCCTGACAAGAACTTGACTGAAGTTCTTGGGGCGTTGACATTCGACTATATATACTACTACGACATGCGCACGGACCAACAGGCCGTGAGAGAGTAATTACGAGTATGGATATAGTGTAAACGGTAATTAAATAAACGTGTATGCAGCGTGACTTCTGAGAAGCATCAGAATGGAAAAGAAGCATGCGGAGATGAACGTGAGAAAAAGAACCACCAGGGTCTCAGGGTCGACGGAGATTAAATACACGTGTCCGAAGATCACACAGCAGATCCCAGCAGAGCCATTCTGTAGAGAAGGGCGCACAGCAGCCTCGTTACTCTGACAGAGATGTCATGTGATCTAGGTCTCGTGATCCGTTAACTTAGGGGTTAATCACGTGATATGTCACGTGACCGTGAGAAAAGGAAAATAAAAGAAAAGAAAAATGGTGTTCGTAACACTGGGTGTCACGTCTGCCTATTTGTATACTACTCTCTCTATGTATATTATCCATTACTCATAGTCATTGTACTCCATGCTCCTTGTATTCTATCACCCAGTGTTACCTTGTCCTTGTATTTGTTGTTTGATGTTATCATTTACTATCACAATTAGTAATACCCTTATCCCATTTATTCACTCCTGTCCCTTTAAAAATTCATGAAGTTGTCAAGCCTTGGGCCATGATTGATTCTAATTTTACACTGATGTCCTATTTCTACTTACATACTCATTGTTGTTGCCCATTTCCATGAGTTCTACCAAGGGGCCCAGTGAGTGGGCTGGTGGGTAAGCCAATGGGTGGGTCAATGGGTAGGTCAGTGAGTAAGCCACTTGATCATATATCAAAGCATATCCAAAATCTGTATATAAATATATTATCTAGTCAAACCTTGGGAATATATGTTCCCTATGAAGATATATTAGGGTTAATCTAGATTGTTGGTTACCAGTTAGAGTCTGGTATAAAATAAATAGAGTGAAAATATTGTAGCACATTTATAAAATATTTAGTAAATTTCTATTTAACAATATTTTTGGCAAAAGTTGGCAATGTACCACAGATACATATCCTTATGCAAGTTTTATCTATTGTCAAGCTATCTACTTTGTCTTTATTTGATTTAATATGTTATGTGATTAAAGTTTGTTCTCTTTCTTTGGCTTTTGTAAGGATACATTCAGTGGGCCAATCTGAGTTCCCAGGCACAATGTGTTGAACAATAATTATAAACTTTGTTACTTGTACTTTTCCAACTGTGTCTCAGGTATGACATAGTGCTTTACACTGTGCCTGAATGCTAAATCACAGACAAGTACAATGGGCTTGGCAAAAAGCTACAAGTATTCAGATTGAAATGGCAACAGTGGGAAAAATAGGGAAGCAACCAAGATATCCATAATAGATGAGGTTTTCATTGGGAAAAAGATGGTGTGGCTGAGCAACAAGCATTGCTTTGTGCCTGGCTTCTTGGCAAGTGAGATGGGTAGTACCAATATTGGTACATATTGTGTAATGATATACCAAAGAGATCAACAAGCTCAATATCACTTATGGTCCCAGAAGAAAGGACTAGTGGAGGCTCAGTTTCATCCGAAGAGGGAAATCCATCACCAGAGTCACCAGAACAAAATTGCAAATAGGCATCCACCAACTGTGGCATCTGCACAGTCTAGTGTTCCATTTGTAGCTCAATACAATCTGGATAATTTCAATCATCAGTTGAGTGTCTAGTTCACAGTATGAGTAGCATGTAAAAGACATCAAGGACAAAACAGTACCACAAAGAGAATCCTTGAGAAAGCCAGCAAACTCATCCCCTGGCCCATCATCTGTAATCGAGTCCCTCTCAGCAGCCCAGCTGCTGCATTCACCATCAGCAACAACATAATCAAAATTGATGTCCTGATCCTCCATCATTTTGTCCACGAGATCTTGATCCTCCAGACAATACTATGAATGGAGATATGTGAGTAGAATAAACAATATTGGCTGGGACATTTGTACACTGAATTTCAGCAGCATGGTGCTCATCCATCTCCTTGAAACACTGTGCTTGATCCCTCACATGCAACATATTCATATGACGAACATGTCACTTAAAACCATGCACAGATATTGACTTCGACAAGCCTTTTATTCAAGTAGTAGAGTGACGTAGCATAGCATTAAGACGATGAGGGCGGGAGACGAAGGGTTGCATTAGCTAGCTCAGAAACCGGTAGGAGAAAACAAATGGTGTTGGCAACATTTATGGCAGTGAAGGTGACAGGAGTGAGAAAATGAATGGTGAGGATGACGAGGACGACGGGATCAAAGCAGTGCCCGCGTACGAGCAGGCTAGGGCATGTTTGATGTTTGAGACAGCCTTGATGATGTTGAGAACAATGACGAAACAAGAGGATGAGTACCGGGATGGAGCACGAGGCGGCCAGCAAGCTGCGCGAGGGGGTGGACGACGTTGACGACAACGAGGGGAGAGGAAGAGTGCGTGGGAAGGTTTTGGGGGAGAGCCGTGCCCTAAGGCCCGTCGGCGAGGACGGCACGGGATGGACCGGGACCTGACCGAGCACGTGCCAAAGCACAGCCTCCTTACCTTGCGCTACTAGCTTACTTTTTTTCTTATAAGTCCTACAGCATTTAGCGCAATATTGACTGCCAGTGTTGGCAAAACAGAGCGAGGAAGCCTAACTAAAGGTAATGACACGTAACGCCACTCCCTATAGTTAGGCTTAGTAACCGGGAGTATTAGGTGTTCGGAAAACGAGACCGTCTCACATCCTGTCACTAGCAAGTCGTACTAGACTCAAGGCCTTCTTCCATATTCACCTCACACGCTAATTTCCAAGGTCCGCGGATAATGTTCGAGGGCTATTCATCCTGTGATTTCCGGGTAGTCGGATCTCTGCGCTAATTTATTGGGTACCGTCGTGATGAGCACCGCCAAAGTACCGCATAACTGATGGGACTGACCAGCCGCGGCGGCCCACAATCCTGCAAGCGCCTTCAATTCACACTACATGGCCTGCAATGTGCCTAGGATCCTCCTTAGAGAACACAGTGCGTCATGGATCGCATTGGATTCCCGAGTTTTGAATGTGTAGCCACGTTAACCCTTACCTTTTGGATCCACCGACCGCTCAAAGTAGGTGTGCCAATAATACCTCGCTCTGATAAGAGTGTATTAATACTGAAACCGAACAAGGCTCTGTCGGGGGATGTGGTCTTAGATGCTCTTGGGAAATCTCGAGACCAGTGCAATGACCAGTGCAATCATGTGGTTGATCTCTCGCCACCGCATTACCGTTCTGGTGACGACTACCTCGTGCGCGTCCAGGTTTCCCAAGTTATCGCGTCCCCACATGAAACACGCCATTCGTCTTTGGGCAGCAATTATACTTCGGAAGGGAAGTTGGGCCGGTGGCCGTGATAATGTCAGCTTCCCTGAGTCTTGATGATCATAAGCAATACCCAATCATGTATCCGCCAAACACTGAATAGAACTCATCAACCCGATCAAGTTTAAATGCCATGCTGAGTGTCGGTGTTCACACTATAATTTGACTATTACATGTGCAGCCTGTGGTCTTGTCCGGTCTGACTTGGCTCTCGATTTCAACACCCAAATCTTGCTTGCATCCTCATGGGCGAGCCTGGTGTACTCTCTCTTATCGGGCAGCAACCGTCGCAGAGGATACGACTTGCGTCTGCAACCATCCTCCTTTATGACCATGTAATTAACTTAGCAGATGAGGTGAGTCGCGATGTTGTCTCCTACCCACACACCACATTGCAATGAACATACAGGTGGAGCATTTCTGGAGTGGCACATGGACGTTTTCTAGAGGGATGTATCTCTGTGTTAGTGTGGTCGGCATGTAGGATGTGATATTCCGTCCACTAACAGATATCACCAGATACGATACTTGGGTCTCGTGCAAGTAGTGTAAGCAAGTTCCGCGTCGGTTGACGATGATTTGCTGACAACAACCTGTTTCCCCAGAATTCTGACCCTGGGTGAGACAATAATTGTCCAACCATGAGCGGCTCGCTGATCACGACGTAGTAGGCATTTGGACCAATGTTCTAGTTAGTAGCCTCCCCTAGCATCAATGCTAGACTCACATTGACTATTCCTTCACCACTTAGTCGTGAGCGTTAGCATGTACAGAGTTTTCATCCGCTGATCACACGCTCAGCCCCCTCCTGAGTTCTTTCTTGCTCTATGGCGTTGAAATCGCCGCTATGGTTCTTTGTCAGGGTGCGTTGGCTGCTTTTTATGGCACCTAGCTCTGATTTTATCGTGAACTATGATTTAGCCGCTATCACGACGCGCGTGTGGTACATGTTCCCTCATCGCCCAATTATCAGAAGCCTTATTATCATGGCTTATGTAGCCGCTATCTTGGCCGCCTCCCTGCTTGCGGGCTTTTTGTGGCCCTACGTGCAAGTCATGATACTGGTCGCGGACGCTCCCCGCAAATCAGTGGTGATGTGGTTATATGTCCCGTCATTGTTGCTCCACAGCTTTCTATTTGCACTTAAAGTCTATCGATTCGTGACGAGTCCCAGACACTTGCAAAGAGACACTCTCCTTTGGCGGCTTTTAAAGGAGTAAGTGAACCCGACCATAATTTTTGTCCCAGCACTGAGACCTCACAGAGGAATGGGGATGTATGCATGTGCATTAGGTGGGACATTGTCTCTTCGACACGAGTCGTAAAGTAACAGGTGTTAGGATCGCTTCTGTTCATTGTGATTGGCCTTAGGATGACTGAAACGTCCCAAATTCCGGCAAGTAGCCATTTTCTTGAGCTATGCAGGATGTTAAGTAATCACGCAACCGAAAAGGTGTATAAAACCGCGTTATCCGGGGGGTACGTGCAATCCGTCAAAGAGCACACCAATAGCTCAGTTTATTTTCCGATCCAGCGTTATCTTTGTCGCGCTGACAGTTGTTTCGGTGTGCCGCGCAATGCTCAGTATTAAGTCGTTGGCTGCAACCGCACACGTTGATCCTGGGTGGCTGCTCAACCATGCAGAGTTGAACCGTGTTCACTGGCGCCCGGGTGCGACGGAAAGTGAGATCGTGGTGGACATGCTTAGTGATTCCGATTCCTATGATCTTCTCACCATGACTAGTTTGCCCAATGATGCCGACTCTGGGCTTATAACGAAGGGCGCGAGTGGTCCCTTGGGCATTACTGTATCATGAGATTGACTCTATTGAAGTGCGATAGCTGTGGTCTGTATGTTTACTTGTGTAGTGGTGGATATTGTGAACGGAATCCCTGAAGACAACAATGAGAGGCCGAGGTGGAGGAAGAACGAGGTTGGATCCAAGTTATTTCTGGCTGCCGGGAGGACAGTTCTGAGGTGCAGATCAGCGTAAATCCGGGTGCAACGATCATGCCCCGTTATATTCCATTCTACCCGACCAACCACTGACTGCAGACCCAGGTAAAGGAACTAAGTTGTACACAAACTTGTAGTAGTCAGGGTCAGCAACGATCATGCCCATCGATGGTCGTGTTCGGTTCTGGATTGGGATCCGAGCGCGTATTGAAGTCGGAGACCGGCAGGTAGCATCGGAGTTGAACAGTTTGAAGGTTCACAAGATGCAGACGCGGTCGTGGACGACGACAGTGGTTTGGTTCCGCAAGTAGTCGATATTGTCTCGAGGAACAAGAACAAGAATATTTGACGATGCCGTTCCATACCAAATGATGACAAGCCGTGGTGAGCCGGAGCTGGTGGCCTCCGGAGAGCCGAGCCGTCGGTCTGATTGATTCTCACCATTTGCATCAGGTGCTATGGGAGCATCAAGTTCATCACTGCCGCAGCGTGTACCATATATCTAACCACTTCGATAGACGATACTATCAGGGACGATACTACCAGGAACGATGGCGCGATCTGAGTCATTCGCTTCCAATCATTCTCCAGCATCGCGACTAACTTCGATCGTCTCTCATCTCAGCAGTCCACGTTACAAGGTCGTCGTTTGCCGCAACCTTGGTCCCGATGTAATGCTACTATTGGAGAGTAGGAACGAACTAGAGGTATTTTTGCACGCCTTGCTATGACATTTAATTGTGCTAGTCCAACATGGTCACTAGTTGGTTGTCTGGCCGGAAGACCATGCATGCGATAGGAAATGGCTTTTGGAGAATATCCCCGGTGCAACCGGGGTAATCGTCATGCTAACAGACAAAGTATGTCTTTTGCGGGTGGCCCCTTGTACATGCTCGACTCCATCCTCAGGTTGACTCGGAACTCTTGGACAAGGGTTGGTTCACAATATCCACTCCGGGAGGATTCAAATGTGATAAACTTGCGGCTTACAGCTGGATCTTCTCTCCGAGTCGTGTCGACAATGTCTGTTGGTTATGGTGAGATTGTCGTTTCGTCAGAACATAATTCCAATCTGGTACATGAACCTTACAGAGCATGTTGACCTTAAATCAGTCGCGAAAAAGGGACTCAAGGTCGGTTATACCCCTGACGTTCTGACTGATGCAGGCAAGCTAGTCCCACCTATCCACCTGCACGCTTTTGAGCTGTTCTCGTAGTTGCCGATCTAACCGTGATGCTGGTACTGATGGCAGGAAGGAATGGTGGAGTGGGATACACTCTCGTCCAGAGTGGAGGGGTATGTGACCGAATTCGAGTGACCATGGGTTCAAGACAAACTGATGAACTCCACAGTGGCCAAGTTTTTCGTGGTCTCCTTTCGGCCTTTGCGGACCACAGCTCAGCACGACAGTGCTTTCTCCAACGCGCAAAGTTGGCTTCATTGGATTTGGTCGAATAGCTCAAGCAACCTTGTCGCGACTCGTGCCATTCGGCATAACGCATTGCCTGTACTCGTCGAATCCCTCGTCCCCACCGAACCTACAGCGCGACGCAGAATTACAACATAGGTACAACCTAGAGGCAGTCTCGAAGGTGGACCTAGAAGAACTGGCTCGCGAAAGTGATGTTTTGATTGCTCTCGCACCGGGCGGCTCAGGAACCTATCATGTTGTTAACGAAGACCTGCTGAGGAAGATGAAGAAGACCAGCGTTCTCGTGAACGCGAGCAGAGGAACGTTGGTGGATTCTGACGCGCTGGCGAAGGCACTCAGAGAGGGGTGGATCTGGGGTGCTGGGATTGATGTCGTGGAGGGTGAGCCAAATGTGGCGAAAGGTCACCCACTGGTCACGGAGCCAAAGTGAGTCGTGATGGCTTGACGGTCTATACCAAGCTCACTCCCCTGACCGCTGTAGGTGCGTTATCGTCCCGCATATTGCGAGTGCAACGCTGGAGACACGGAAACATATGGCAACATACGCCGTCCAGAATTTGATTGCTGCTATTCTGGGTGGTGATATGCCAGCTCAGGTTGATCTCTCGGCGTTTTCCTGATGCCGTTGACCTCACCGTGTTTGTCGCGGGGATATACTAATCCACGTCACGTCGTTTTATTGGAGCGGGGAGCAAGGATGAGGCATTGACGCGGATCAGGAAGCAACGAGCGCTGGAGTGTAAGTGCTTGCAGAGTGGTCATGTGGTGTGGCGTGTTCTAAGCTGACTAAGCTTTCCCTGAATACAATTGTTTTCGCTTACATAAATATCCGGTTGAAATGAACTTGGTCTCTTCGCTTTTTTTCCTCCTGCGGTAATGACGAAGTTCATCCTCGTCTCTGGAGGCGTGGTCAGTGGGATCGGCAAGGGCATCATTGGTGCGATGCAACGTCTTCCGTTCCCATAGATCCCTGTTCATGTCGTCCGACGTGTAGCCTCTTCGACTGGCCTGCTCTTGAAAACGGCTGGCCTGAGGGTCACGGCAATCAAGATAGACCCTTACATGAACATAGATGCTGGTACCATGCGACCCACCGAGCACGGTGAGATCGTGCCAGATGGCGTTTTCTTGTCTGTGTCCTGAGTACCCTCACTAGGTGAGGTGTATGTTTTGAATGACGGCGGTGAGGTAGATTTGGATTTGGGCAACTACGAACGCTATTTGGATGTCACGCTATCGAGACATAACAACATAACTACCGGTAAGATCTACCGGGATGTGATCGAGATGGAGGTTTGTTGCGCCCAAGTGGTTCACTTTACCCTGTTGATCTTTGGCGCAGAGAAGAGGCGAATATCTTGGAAAAACGGTCCAGGTGGGGCTGTGACCGCAATCAACACATACGAGAGCCTGACGGCTGCTCGATAGATCGTACCTCATGTCACGAATGCTATCCAGGACTGGATAGAACGTGTCTCGAAAATCCCAGTCGACAATTCTGGCGAAGTACCAGACCTTTGTATTGTAGAGGTATGCGCCCTCGCTTTTCATAAATGAAAATGCCTCAAGTACACTCAGCTCGGAGGAACTGTAGGGGATATAGAATCCGCTCCCTTCATTGAAGCCATGCGACAGTTCCAGTTTCGAGTTGGGCACGATAACTTTGCTCTCATACACGTTTCGCTTGTTCCGGATATGCATGGCGAGCAGAAGACTAAACCTACACAGACGACCGTCCATGCTCTACGTGGGCTTGGATTACTCCCTGATCTGGTAAGACGTAGCTCCTCTGGGATTTTGACGTATTCGGCCAAACCCAAATATCGTAGATCGCTTGTCGATTGCTGGGATCCAAGCCATTGGAAAAAGCGACCAAAGAGAAAATCTCCATGTTTTGTCATGTTGCGACTGAGCAAGTAGTCGGTGTCCATGATGTGACATCCGTGTATCATGTCCCTCTGCTGCTCCAGTCCCAAGGAATTATTGAATATCTTCGCAAGCGGCTGAACCTCCCGGCTCTTCAGATTACGGAGGAGATGATATCTAAAGGTTTATCTCTCGGCGTCAAATGGAAAGGTATGATAAAGGGGTACGTCTTGGTGTCACCCGTATCTCGGACATCATCCCCTTCATTCACCACTACACCAGCCAAGAACGGCTCTTTGACCAGGTCAAGATCGTCCTGGTTGGAAAATATACTGACCTCAAGGACTCGTACATGTCTGTCATAAAAGCTCTTGAGCACTCGGCGTTCCGCGTCAGGCGAGAGCTTGTCATTCAGGTTCGTTCAGCTTTTCGGGCTGTCTTACGATACGCTAATTTAGGAACACGTAGTGGGTGGAGTCCTCGGACCTCGAACTCCCCACTCAGGTGTCAGATCCTGCTAAATACCATGACGCATGGCGCAGTGTTGTGGGTGCTGTGTATGTCCTCTCATTCTTCTGAGAGGTCACGCTGAGATTAGGTCAAGGGGTATTCTTGTCCCTGGAGGTTTTGGACAGCGTGGAACCGAGGGTATGATCCTTGCGATTAAATGGGCGCGCACACAGAAAATACCATTCTTGGGCATCTGTCTTGGGTTCCAGCTGGCTGTACTGGAGTGGGCGAGGAACGTGCTCGGCGTGCACGGTGAGCTCCGACCCCCACTTGTCATATCCCCTGGTTTTATGGCTTTCATTGACTCGAGGATGCAGATGCGACGTCGACCGAGTTCCAATCTGGTGCTACTCACCCTTTTATCGTTTTCATGCCTGAAGTATCGCGCACGCACATGGGAGGAACGATGCGTCTTGGTTTACGCCCGACAGTTTTCCAACCTTGTGCTAATATCACCGATCCAGGAGCGTCTCCCTGTGAATATCCGTCTACTCCCATCGTAAACGGTACCGACGAAGGTCACCCAGCCACCAATGGCGTCCACCCTTCGACGTCGACGTGGTCGAAGGTACGCAAGCTGTATGGTAACGCAGACAAGGCATGGGAACGACACCGTCATCGTTACGAAGTGAACCCTACAGAAGTTGCCCGACTCGAGGCATCAGGGCTCACCTTTGTGGGAAAAGACGAGCGTGGTGAGCGAATGCAGATTCTCGAGCTCAGGGACCACCCGTTCTTTGTGGGGATTCAATCCCACCCTGAGTTCTGTTCTCGGCCGTTGAACCCGTCGCCGCCGTTCCTTGGTTTCATTTCTGCTGCGTGTGGTTCCCCCGTGCTCGAGGAACAATTGGAAGAACAGCTGGCGTCCTTTAAGCCACCGCACCCGGAAGATGTCATGCTCAGCGAAGAAGCATTGAGGACACAGATGAGAGAGCGTCCCGTTAGCAACGGAGCCACGCCCGCGCGGGCAACGCCTGAATTGGATTAGTCGGGAGGGCAAAAAGCCGCCCCAGTGCCTATGAGGGGCAATATGCTCATTTCTACTGTACTTATTGAGATGAGTCTCATAGATTTCTGAAATAACTGCCTTGGCAAAAGCATAGCTCGCCGCACTTTTCCAGGATATCCCTGTAATTCTCCTAGGATGAATCAAACATTTTACAGGGCAAACGGGGTTGGATAATGAACTCTTCAGGGGATGGATCGACGGTAATTAAAGTACATCTGAATAATGAAATTTGAAAGGTTGGTGGGTGGTCAATACGATTGCCCAAGAACCAACTGAGTGAGCGCGGCCACCTCAAACACGACAAATCTTCCATCATCAATACCACCGCTTTGGCTTCTTCCTCCGTGTACTCGCACCCTCCCAAACCGAACGATTCTTGAACTTGGCCTTTCCAAGGGCGGAAGGGCCAGCAACTCTTAGGCCGTCAACGAACAGACCTTTGGTTTGATGCGACTGGGTGCTCTGCTCGTATGCCTCCGTAAACTTCCTCGGAAACCTTGTTATCGCCGGTATCGAGACATTGAAACATTCAGAAGCCCAGGAAGACACGCCTGCTAAAATGGCATTCGGTTGCAATCGTAATGGGGGCGCGAGCGGGAGGTAATATCCCAGCAAAGAGGCAGCCGCACTCCGAATGTCAGCAGGGTTGATCCGGCGCCGTACCTCGGCGAGAGCAGACTTCAAGAACTCGGTGGTCAAGGTGGGCGACTGTGGGGAAAGCGGGGCGACTTGGCTATCGAGAACAGAGATTGGGAGTAATTTTATGGGGAGGTTGGTCAGCTGCCAGTTCATATACCCCGCTTCCCAAGGCAACAACAGCAGGTCTGCGCGCACAATAGGTTTAATACCCTCTTTCCCTTGTCCAGGTGCGAAGGAATCAACGCCTCGGGCCATCCTCCCTATCCGGTGGATATACATGGTCTCTTTGCTTGGAATACCAAGCTGGATCACCCTCGTTACTCCTGGGTAGTCCACCCCTCTTGCGCTGACGTCTGAGGTGACCAACACAGTCGGTTTTCCGTTTGAGGTCATTCCAGCCTTGTGAAACAATTTCCGGGTCCGATCTCTCTCCGACTGCTTCATTTTCGAATGCATCGTCACGATCTCCGTGGTATCGCCAAGTACTTCTTCCGCTAATGAACGCAACAACAGCGAGAACAATTCCGTCATTTGGACAGTGGGACAAAACACGATCACCTTCGAGCTTGAACCGTGTGTGAGCTGATCGTGCGCAAGCAGTTTCAGTAAGGTCGGCAGTTGGTCGGAAGCGGTTGGGCACAGCGTGTGGAACTGCTCGATGTGATCGTGCGTAGCTAGCTCGTTGTCGCAGGACACCGTTAGTTTCGTATGGGCCATAGGTTCTTCGTTTCGACGTGGTGTTAAGCCCGGTTCTGGTAGCGCAGCGTCTATGAAGCTGTGATTTGGGGACAGAATCCATGACGCAAGTTGTCGGACAGCACGCGGCATGGTTGCGCTAAAAAGAAAAGTTTGACGGACGGGAGACCGAGGGAGGAAGGAAACAATTGCATCGATATCATCGCGGAACCCCATAGAGAGTAGCGTATCTGCCTCGTCTAGAATCAACTGGCTGCCTGTTAGCGGAGAGGCACACGCAGCCAAAAGCTTGAAACTTACCATAGGGCAACCTTTGAACCCCTGTCGGAACTCCGGCTCATTGGTCAAGAGATCTCTCAGCCGTCCCGGAGTCGCGACCACAAGGTCCCGTGACGACTCTAACCAATCTTTCATTTGCCGAGCCCTCCCAGCACCGCCAACCAATAACTGCACCTCAAAGTCCCTTTGGTGTGTGGTGAGCTTTTGTGCATCACTTGCAATCTGTATGGCCAATTCCCTTGTAGGCGCGAGGATAAGTGGGCCCGCCGAGCTGCGTCGATACGCGCGTCTGGCGCTTCCCGCGATGTGAGGAGAACTTTTGAGTCCGGCATTGATGACAGCGAGTTTTGCACGATGCTCGACGTAGTTGAGTCGCGACTCAATGGCTGGGATGATGTATGCAAAGGTCTTTCCAGTACCTGTTTTGGCTCGAACAAGGATGTCGTGAGGGGCATCCCAGTCGACTACAGGGGGTTTCCAACCAGGCGGGAGGGGGGTGGGAACGTCTCGAGGGACAATTCCATCTGGATCCCAAGGGCGAGCGAGGTCGGGCAAGAGAGCCGTAATACGCTCCTGAACTGGAGTCATTGTCTCAAGTTGGAGAGGGTGAACTGTAAGTGCTTTGAGCGTATCGTGGTTGATCCGACCTTTCAGTGATCTGAACGATAGAGAGACCTCATTTGGAGCACCATCGTCTGTATTTGTATCCTCGTCTTGGACGTTGTTGGTTGCAGCGATGTCTTCCCGGACAGTAGTGTCTACATTGAACCCACTACCGCCATTAGAAACTGTCTGCTCTGTGTTGGGAAGAAGTACCGCGGAGGATAGGGACGCGACAACGCTCAGGTGTCGTCGCGTCGGGATATGGCTGTGACGAGCTTGAATGCATTCATGTTCAGGTCAAAGGACCATAGACAACGCGGAGAAACTCACGAACACGGAGCACAATGAGTCTGTTGGTTGGGGTGGTAGAACACGCCACACGCCACGCACCGCAGATAGACCTCGTCGCTGCCGCTACCAGTACCATCCAAAGTGCAACGAACGCAGACCGCGTCGGCTCAAACCTTGAGTTACGTAAACATAGAACACGTCCAAAAAAGACATCGCAGTGCATTAAGGGGGAATCGAACCCCCGGCGGGTCGATGGCAACGACCCAGGTTACCACTACCCCATTAATGCGATGCTAGAAGAGTGAAAGATAGCAACTTGGAATAAACTGGTTGCCCACGAATGAGACGACGGGGAACAAGGTTTTCTCCCAAGTGACTATATCGATACCAGTGCAGTAATCGCTACAGTGAGCAATTAATGGTGCTACCAATAGATCTAGAACGAGTGTGGTACAAGTCCAGTATCCACTGAGTCAGGCGGGTCCGGGTGATACTAGTACCAATATATGTAAAGCTCGAGGAACCATTTGCGCCTCCTATAGCCTAGTTTGTTGTTAGCGCCGACTCGGCGTCATTGGGCAAGCCAGGCACAACGGGAAGGTCATCGGAATCACCAAAGATCTCTACCACGATCTCACCTTCCGTCGCACCCGGGCGCCAGTGAACACGGTTCAGCTCTGCATGGTTAAGCAGCCATCCAGGATCAACGTGCGCAGTCGCGGCCAACGACTTGATGCTGAGCATTGCGCGGCACACCGAAACAACCGTCAACGCGACAAAGATAACGCTGAATTGGAAAAACAAATGTCGTTGAACCCGTGATGTGCTCCTTGACTCAAATCGAACGTACCCCGCAGTAAACGCGGTTTCATACACCTTTTCGGATGAGTGGTTACTTCAAGTCCTGCATAGCTTAAGCAATCGTCTACTTGCCTGAATTTGAGAAGTGTCAGTCATCGTGAGCCCAATCACAATGAACAGAAGCGACCCTGACTCCCATCACTTTTAAGAATTGTGTCCGAGAGACAGACAATGTCCTACCTAACGCACATGCGTACATGCCCATTCCCCTGCATAATCTGAGTGCTGGAATAGATATTACGGTCAAGTTTACTTACTCCTTCAAGAGCCGCCAAAGAAGAGTCTCTCTCTCCAAGTGCTTGGGACTCGTCACGAATCGATAGACTTTAAGTGCGAATAAAAAGCTGTGGAGAAATAGTGATGGGACATATAACCACACCATCACTGGTGTGCGGACAGCTCTCATGCCCGGTTGAGGCACTCCGGCTCGCACAGAGGACCACAACAAGGCCGAAAGCAGCACAATGGCAAAAGTACAACCTATATAAGCCATGATAACAATGCTCCTGATAATTGGGCAATGGGGAAACATGTACCACACGCGTATCGTGATAGCGGCTAAATAGCTCACGATGAGAATCAGAGTCAGATGCCACAAAAAGCGGTCAACGTGCCTTGACAAAGAACCATAACAGCGATTTCAACGCCATAGATCATGAAAGCGGACAGAAGGGGACTGATCACACGATCAGAGGATGGAGAAGGCTCTTGCATATGCTGACGCTTACGACTAAGCGGTGAAAGGTATAGTCAATGTGAGTCTAGCATTGATGTCAGGGGAGGCCACTAACTAGAACATGAGCACACTGGCCTATCACGTCATGGTCAGTGAACCTATTATGGTTGGACAGTTATTGTCTCACCCAGGATCAGAATTCTGGGGAAACAGGTTGTTGTCAGAAAACCATTGTCAGCCGACGCGGAACTTGCTTACACTACTTGCACGAGACCAGAGTATCGTATCTGGTGATATCTGTCAGCAGACAGAATATTCTACATACCGACCACACTAACGCAGATATACATTCCTCTGGAAAACGTCCACGGGCCACTCCAAAAATGCTCCACCTGGGTGCTCAGTGCAGGGTGTGGGTAGGAGACAACATCGCGACTCACCTCGTCAGCTAAATTAATTGCATAGTCATACAGCAAGAGCGCTGCAGACGCAAGCCCTGTCCACTGTGTCCACTGCAGCCCAATAAGGGAGAGTATTTCAACCTCGTTCATGAAGATGCAAGAGAGATTTAGGTGGCGAGAGTTAAGTCAGACCGGGTAAGACTGCGGGCTTCACATGTAACAGCTAAATCACAGGGTGGACACCATCACTCTTTTATAGCAATGGAGATCGATCAAGGCGGCGAGCTGTGTCCAGTCTGTTTCCTGCGCGACGTAAAGAGACCATATCAGAATCGAAATGTGGTGGCGACATTCTATCACTGGTCGGCAGTCGCACTGATCTCGAGGTTTCCCAAGGGGATATAAGGCCGTGTCCCACGACTGAGGCTTGCCAGTTTCACTATGGGTAGTGGTTAGGACTACCTGGCTCACAGAAAGTTTATCAGAGCAGCTTGTGGACGAGGCATTAAATGTATTGGCGCACCTGTATCCCTGAAAGGTGACTGCGAGGTTGTATCCGGATACTGCCTCCATCAATCACTCCCCGTTCTCAAATCGACTCGGAGTCTGATTAGCTTTGATATCCATCATGGCCACGCATTCGGCGTACTTAGTAAGCTTGGTTGAGTAGCCAACATGACCGTGCACTAGGGGTCTGGTCTCGGGTCCAATGCGACTCATGAATGACACGATGCTTTGACTAAGAAAGGTGGGCACATTCAACGCAGCCTGCCATTCCTCCTAGCACCGGGGATGGTTCGTCAGCTGGTATGAAGCGAGATCAATACCTTTTTCTTGCTACTTGAGAGTCTATACATCCGGTTGACTACTCGCAAAACCAAACCACTATTCGCCCATGGCGTTGTCGTCCATGACTGTGTCTGCGTCGGGTGAATCTTCATTTTGTTCAACTCCGATGCTACCTGCAGGTCTCCAGACACTCCCGATCGTGGCTTTCCAGAGCCGAACGCGACCGTCGTTGCCGGCTGACGAGAGCACAGTACTGAGGTGCAGATCAGTAACTCAAGAAGATACACCTTGGTCCAGCGCTCATACCCTGTTATATTCCATTCTACCCGACCGACCGCCGACCTTTAGGTGGGTCAATATAACATACTGGAAGGAGCCAGATAAACGGACTTGTGGTAGTCAAAGTCTGCAACAATCGTGCCCGTCCATCTTGGTTCGCCCTCCGCCTCGGCGTCATCGTTGTCTTCCGCTGGTCTCACTCTCCAGATTCTCACGTGGCCGTCTCTTCCTCCGGTTGCGAGGAGGTGATATGATCGTCCGCAAGATGGCGCCCATGCAACAGAGGTGATCGCATACGGCGTTGGTGCTTCTCCATCAGATGACCCTGTCCCTGAGTTAGTCTCCGATGACTTGAGAGCCCCAGAGGGAGTTGGATCAAGCGTCAGTAGTGTTGTTGGGCGGCGGGAAGGTGATACTTGTATTATCTGGAGAAAAAATTCAACAATGAGTTTATACGACAGGAGGATGTTAAGTAGTTACTTGCCTTGACAGTTCCCGAGACACCACAACAGGCCGCAAGGACCTCGCCCCAATATCGCTCTTTACACCATGATACACACCATCCACCATCGGCTTCTCGGTTGCCCAATCCAGGTCTCTGCTGCAATGGGACTTGTGATTGCTGCAGTGCCTGGGCAACCAGAGAGGCAGAAGCACCTTCAAGTGTTGCATGTGTTTGCGTTGGCGTCGCAAATGCGACAGAATGTGACGAAGGAGAAGACATTGACGGAAGGGTTGTGACATCTACCTCCTCGCAGAGCTGCCAGGTAGCCAACGAGGATTGCTCCAGACATTCGTATATCCGAAGGTAGTTGTCGGACGAGATGGTTGCCTGAACAATGTTGAGAAAGAAGAACAGTGTCAAATCCACGTGAATACATACCAACTTCAATCCAAAATGGTGCGGTGCGAATTCCACTGCTCTCGCTGTACCGCGCGCGTCAAGCAAAACTGCTCTTTCTACCCATCTTGACGAAGAGCTACCGCCAGAAACTGGAGTCTGCGCGTGCATGGAGCCGTTGGATTGGACATCCCCGCCAGCTGCGAAGGAGGTCTGTTCCCAGATTTTGACGGTACGATCGAATGACGCTGACGCAAGGATTGTGCCGAACTCTGGGTGGGCCCAGCTCAGTCTTGAGACGGCGGCATCATGTGCCTGTATAAAAAACGCGGTTGATGAATCGTACTCAATGTCATAAAGAAGTGATATGACCTTCCATTCATCTTCTACACTCCATGTCCCTTCAGTTTCATCTAGCTGCCAAACTTTGATGCTGAATTCGATTAGG
>JBBPUO010000015.1:102744-118059 GCA_038094755.1 Caloboletus firmus | reverse complement strand
TGATCGTGCCAAATGTTTTCTCCGAAAACAACTGGTTGAAATTCTTTCACGCTTGCATATTCGGCCAGCAACATGCAACGCGATTATACACTATAATCACCGACTTGTACATGTCAACGAGTTTGTGCTTACTTTTTGGCATAGAGGTCGACGGGTCTACGGAACCCTGTAGGTCACGCTGATCAGCAAGAGAAGCAGATCGCAACTCCAGGTTGAACGCACCCCCTTCTCCGGTTGTGCCCAGATGCTGAGGTGGCCCAAACCCGAGTTCCTCTAGCAACGCAGGAAAATCCTGCGGACGCAACCGGAGGTGTTTCGCGTTTTCTCTTAGCCTGGGGTCCATGCGCCGCGCTTTACCATACGTCTCCCAAGCCTGTGGTTCGACGATGTACATGCCGCCCGGTTTCAAAACGCGATGTACACGACGGAAAAACGTGGTGACACCTTCATCGCCATGGTTGAGATGAATCCATTTCGTGATGGAAAAACTAGGCAAACGCGTAAGAGCGTGTCAATGCGATAGGAGTGGGTTCATACGCAATCACAACATCATATGTAGGCTCGTCGATGGAAACGTCCTCGGTGACCCAATCGATTAGTCGAAAGGTGACGTTGTGTGGGAAGGCGTCCGCGGCGTCGGTGGGAATGGGCAGGGGACCGTGGCTTTGTTCGCAGGACATTGGGAAGTAGTCCGGGAGGTCCTCGTCTGTCTCCGGGTCGGGACGGATACGTTTTGGGGTTGGGTGGCCATCCTGGGACTCGAATGGGTGTCGTTGGGGGGATTGGAGGCTCCACAGGGTGCGTCGCCGTTTCCAGGCGGCACGGACGAGCGCGTCATCAATGTCGACGCCGACGACGCGACGTGCACCGCATGACTGTGCTATCTGGGTGGATCAGCGAGGCGAGTACATTACAGACATGGAGCGTGATGGAATACCAATTTGACATGTGACCCAGCCCTCGTTGCAGCCAACGTCCAGAACGGTCTTGCCGACAAAGAAGGTGGTCGGGAGGAGGGCTAAACGGGGATCTCGAAGAAATGGACGTTTCGAGTAGTACCTGTTCTAGTTATCTGAGATGCCGGTGGACATGGTTATAAAGAAAAAAGAGTACCGGTGGTAGTTGCCAAAGACTGGATGCATTTTGTCGCGATTTGAACGAGGTGAATGAACGCGTCTGATCTCGAGGCGGACTTTGAAGCAGTTTCTTATCCAGGGATAAGTCGCTCACTTGTACAGCATCTACCGACGGGACGAGGACGCCTTTCACGATGCCCGGTCCTCGCGCTAAACAAAAGGGAGCGAAGAAGAACAAGACAAAGACCGTCTCCGTCGTGACCGTCAACTCGCCCGCGTCGCTCTCTGCCTCTCCGTCCCTTCCACCTGTGCTCCAGCCGAGGGTACTACGCAGCCTTGATGAGTTATCTTCTGACGACTGGGACGAGGTGGTCAGGGTGATGTGCAGCCACCTCAAAGTCCCCGGCATGTCTTCCACTCGTACTACGGTCGCTTCGCTGTGCTGATCTGACCGCAGACCTCACCAAGAGGAGCGGCCTCAAGAAGATATACAACAACTTTGACGAGATCTACAAGCGCATTGACGAGCTGTTTACTACGCATGCAGGGAACCAGATCATCAGGGGAGGCGTCGTCGCCATCTACGCCAAGATGTCTGCCGATTCCATTCTCAGGAACCTTCTCTTTCAGAAGAGTGTGTTGCTCGTTCGTCGAACTGATCGACCACGCAATTAATTACTTTCGAAAAGGTCTTTTGGCTAAGATCCTCCCTCTTGTCGAAAAGGACAATTCTCGCCACCTCGCTTTGAGGGCTTTGACTACCGTTACCCATCACGGAGGGGGCGATATACGCAAGGAGATTACACTTCACGCTCCCACCGTCATCAAGGCACTCAAAGACTACCCCGATGACTTGCACGCTGCCGAACTTGCCATCTGCACCTTGGCACACGCGGCCACATCCATCGACGAACTGCAACGACCCGCGGCAAAATACATCAGAGCACTCGACATACCCACCCTCTTACCCCTCGTCATGGGCTTTGTCGTCAACCCTGCCGCCAGTTTACCACTATTGCACCACGCCCTCGAGTTTTGTGGGCATCTCACCCAATATTGCACCCAGGAATGCCTGGCGCATCCCGCCATGATTGATTTCTTGATTGCGTGCATCCGCAGTCCGGATCTCCATTCTCGTTTCTACGCCCTCGGCGCAGTCATACGCCTACACAAGTCCCCTCCAGATCACGAGATCCTATTTAATGATCCCAGCGCGCTCATGGTCTCGATGCACCGAGGCCTGCCGGATCACCTTTCTGAACTCCTTGTCAAGTATGGTACCGAACGTTGCGAATCGACGCTCACTCTCCGTTCCGCCATGGACTATCAGAAAGCAATGATAGAGTGTCTACATGACCGTGATCTCTTTAAACTCGGTATCGTCCTCGCCGAACTGATCCCTCGTAACGAGTTCTCCATCAACGAGGGTGGCTTCCAAGCCGTCAATCAACGCACAGGACGGTCCGAATTCGTCAGCGCCGGGCTTCCATTCACGATGTGGGCCGACTCGCTGCCCATCTGTGCCAAAGAAATTCGCCGGAAACGCCTCACGGAAGAAGATGACCTCGCTGACATGCTTGACCTCAAATTCTTTGTCATCCGCTCGCGCATCCCCGAGGCAATCGCTCTCGCGAGGAAATCCATCGAGCGCAACCCCAAGTTCCCCTACTTTTATTACATCATGACGCTCGGGTCGGACTTGGAGGAGGGACTCCGGTATGCGAAAAAGGGTCTCAAGATCAAGAACGCCACACCGTTCATCCACCATGTGCTCTTGTCGCGTGCGGTGGAGATCGCGGGCAACCTGGCCGTCTGTCGTATTCAGGAATCGACGGTAGGGGACCGGAAGTGGGATGAGGGTCAGGCGTTCTTGAGCAGTGCCCTGGACGACGCGCAAATCTATCTTGCGGAAGCGCCGCCGGACACGCGACACAGGAAGAGTGTGCTTTACTGGTACATCGTCCTCACTCTTGCAGACAAGGGTCCCGAAATGTCGACCGACTTGAGAGAACTTCAGGTATGTATCGCCTCCTGTGGCATTTTTGCGAGGTTATTCCCTCACACCCCCGTCCCTGTCCCTCTGTCTCTCAGGGATACCTGGACCAACTCAAAATCGCTGACGAATTCTATGCCGTGTTCGGCGTGGACCCTCCCATGTCACAGCTCCGCCAGGCGCAGGTGACCATCTTCACGCGCTACAAGTTTGCCGCTGAAAAATGGGGCCACATCGTCGCGCGGCTCGACAGCACGAGCATTGATCACGAACATGTCATCCAACGCGACAAGCCGGAAGACCAGCTTGCCGCGTGGCTACACGATTTCAGGCACCGGAATGGGGATGATATCGATGATGATCTGCCGGAAAGGTCGTCTCATCCCAAGTGGTCAATGAATCCGGCCGAGTTGCCCCGGTGTTCGTGGTGCGGGAACCCGAGCGCGGTACTGCGCAAGTGTGGTGGGTGTGAGAAAGTGAGGTAGGGCCGCTAAGCGTCGTGTCGGTGTCATCGAGAAGCTAATCGCCTCGTTTAGGTATTGTGATACGAGTTGCCAAAAATCTGCATGGTCTGAACACAAGATTAAATGCAACCCTCGCAAGACTACGAGTGCGTCCGCATGAAGAGTGAAAGGTCAAGCACAGCTTGGACTAGAGGGGAGGGGTTGGACAGCAAGACCTGTCCACTTCGCACCGTTCCTTGAGATGCTGAGTGTAGGTTGTCGAAGTGACCAGTGTTTACCCTGTCTGGTTTATTTCACAACAGTGTTCCAAGTTGATGTACGATGTATCCTCTACGCCATTCCCGTTCACAGCACGTTCACCTTACCTATGTCTTTCGCCGTTTGCTCGATTTACTCGCTTCGAATGCATCTTCTCTTCTGTCCTGGACTCTTTTTAAAAAATCCACCTTTTCAAGATATCCACCGCCACGTCTGTTAGCGTCGAGTTCGTCCTTGACGTCACTCGACTCCGAAGAGACGTGTGTGCGCCAATCCATCGCGGACTTGTCCAGCGTCGTGATCTTTTTGGCTTGCGACGCCTTGGGTATCGAGGGAAGTGTGGTACGCGGCTTTCGAGGACCTGATCGCTTTACCCCAGGCGTGGATGTCGCTGTTGTCGGCGTCGTTGAGCCCGGGTCGACAACGGATGGTGGTGATGATAGTGGTGGTGCAGGGTTACCGCCCTTATCCTTGTCTTTGTCCACCGCTTGTCCCTTCTCAGAAAAGGGGGTAGAAGCCAGCGCAGACTCTGATGTAGGATGTGGTTTTGGTGACCAGCGCGGCCACTTTTTCGCTTCCTCTGAATCCTCGGGTACTTCCACGACGTCCCTGGAGACAAAAAAAAAGGTACCAAGCCGCGTGGCGCACGGGCGTTAAACGTGGACGTGAACGGACGCCATGCCGTGCCATCCAAGTGTACGGTTACGGTTAACGGGGTAGCAAAATGGTTCATGCGTGAGTGCGTGTCCGAGATATACACAAACGAAAGAAGAGAAAGCAAAGAAAAGAAAGGCGTGGGGAACACACGTACGTGACATGCTTTCCCGCGAACAAGTACGTCTTTTTGATCCTGACCCGTTTCACCTCGGATGGCGTTTGGGAGGAGGCGGACGACGACGGCCGTGGCGTGGACACGGACGCTTGAAAGCTGGCCCAGAGGGCGTCGCGCTGTCTAAACAAAAAGCCAATCACGCCATCAATACAACACGAAATCACGACAAGCGGAGGAAAAAAGTTCACTTCTTTTGTTCAGCAGGGTCTTTCTCGGGCGGCTGCGTTGCCGTCTTGGTAGTGTGCTCTACATCGTCCTGTTCGTCCGAGATATCCGAGTCACGGCCTGTATGACAAGGTTCAGTGTCGTTTAAGGAACGACGAGTGCAGAGTAAGGGTCTACCGTCTGCGGGTGGGACATAGTCGAAGTCCTCTTCGGAATCCGAGTTGGCGGTGGGAGACATGAGATTTGTTTGTCTTTGTTGAATTCAGAGGCTCTTGCACAACATCTGCATACAACTTGGTCACGAATACAACGATAGTGTTTACGTCATGCGTATAAAAATAGATAAAAACATCCTTCAACCCATCCTAGCGTGGGGCATTGAAATCTGAAATACCAGCGCCATCAATGTGCGAATCGGAAATCAAGCCGCCTGTTCCCAACATCCGTCGTGGTGTTCAGATAGTGTGCTTTCTCCTGTATGGATATGGTGTCGGTGTCAGTTTCCGTCCACAGGCATTCTGTCACTGCCCAAGGACTTGCCTCGGGCGTCATGGCGTTCCAAATCTTGGCACGCCGGCGGTTCCGCCAGATATAATATGCCTTCGTGCCAGGATATAACAAAAGTATGTTGACGGAACAAATGATAATCAGTATTCTATTTCCTCGTTCGTCTGTCGTTGGGCGAAAGACAAGTATGAGAGTCCCTCGCACGGGAGTTAGGTAGAGGACGTACATCTGGGTGCATCAGTGGCTACATATATCTGGGCCGCGATGACGTTGCTTGCTTGCACGAACCTGGGACTTGGCATTCAGCCCATAAAGATCAACGAAAAGGATGAACCACTGGCGTACATGTTGTACAAGGACGCATTCACGGTACGACTAGCCACCGCACCCGAATTTCTGGAGCACCATGCAACCTGTCGTGAATGGTCCTTAATTCTCGCAGAGTTTTTGTTTGACGCTCTAGCTTACTTGGATTGGATGGGTGTAACTAAGACCAGGACATTCAGCCAACATATCGCAAAAAGATCTACAAAGACGTACGGATAAGAGAGAAGCCCAGTAAGCAATCCCTGCCAATCAATCAGTACCCTTCTGGAGAGATGATGAGAATTACTGACGAAATAGAGCCACGGATTTGGACTTGATGGTAATGCATATAGAGCCACCAAGAATGGTAAAACCCACAGATCCTCCATCATCGCTATGATGGTACGTTCATTAACCAACTCTGACACAAGTGCTATGAGAAACATGCTGATGATTCCCATTGCTTGAGATGGTATAGTCAGCAAATTAGTGTTGAATGTACTAAATCTGGAGAAGCAGTTCAGCAGCCGATCAATGCGATGTACAGACTTTACTTGCCCTGCATTTCGAAGTAAGAGAGTGAGATAACTGGCAGGTGGGGTATTGGGTATTCCGAACATAAGGCCACTAAGAATAGTGTCGGTCAGAAACTAATGCACAGGATTCACTCATCCTCACAGGATATATACGGGCCACAAGTCATAATCACAGATAGCAGTCCAAAGTCTTTTAAGGGTTAGTCCTTCTCGGTTGTGCATGTCACCCTACTGACGTTTAGCATGTATCATTCTACGAACACGCTATTCATCACCTTCGTTGGGTCATCACGAAGGATCTTGTTCACTATGATGACTTCTTCGCGCTCGGTGAACCATCCCTTTGGTCGGAACCACGTTTTTGTCTGCGTAGGAGACGGTGGCATGTTGAAAAAAGTGGCGACACCTATAGCAAATGTTATCAAGCCTCTTTTTTGGTGTAATTAAGTAGAATGACAACTGTGAAGCGATTGCACTCACTCTATCAAGAACAACCATCTGTGAATTCATACGATTAACAGGATCAGATTTGTCGTAACGTATAGGAATCACTAACCGCCATCCAGCTCGTCCGGAAACACCATCGAGACGAAGAATGCCGTAGGCCAGGAAGCTAGCAACGATAGCGCAGAAATTCATGGACATCCAAAAGCCGGCCAAGCGAATGGGGAGCTCTGTCTTTGTGTAGAAGTCTTGAACACATCGTTAGTACAGAAGGGGAGATCACGGTCAGAAGGACGGACAAGACATGTATAAAACTAGGTCAGGTATGAAGCTAGAAAGGGGTAGATTAGATGAATTCATAGGAGCGGAATTGGCGATGCCATACCCTCCTTGAAGAAGTCTGTTTGTACAACGTCAGGGTATTGCAAGAAAGTGAAAGGACAAGTCCTCGCACCCAAGCAATGCACGAGTAATAAGGAAAGATGATCTTCCCGTGAGCCAGAATTGACTAAGAGAGACGATGCCTATGGCTTGATGAGCATTGTTTCATGGAATTAGCAAGTTACTCACTCCAGAGACATATTTGGGTCGGTATCCAACGGTCGGGCCCAATCTGATACCATCAATGAACGAACTATTGAGTATAAGACTGACATACACGCTTCGAAATCAGTTGGGATGGCAACTCCGCACACAGGAAGGAAATGCGGAAAACAGTGTTCCCCATGTTGAAGTCTTTGGTCCCAGAAAAAGTCAATGATTGGCCCATTGGACACCCCAAGGAAAGTGGAAGATTGTTCCGCTCACCGTTTGTAGTCAAGTGCAAATCTGAAAGAAAACTGGATGAATTTGCCTGACCGATATTGCTGCGGTCCAAGTTAAGCGCAGAAAAGCCGATAGCGGCTATGACCATAATCTTCCAGTCGATCTTGCGCAACAGTGCCTCGATGATGGTCAACACGTCGTAAATCCCGTCCACAAGCCACTTACTTTCTCCTCTCGGTAGGTCCACCTCGCCAAAGGATCGAAACGATGAATGTTTTCATAATCTTTCTTTGGCCGATAGAACGGCGCCAGATGAGGATCGTCAAACACGGAGCGTCTCGTGGCGACGGCGTCAGGATTACGGGGAGGACCTGTTCGCTTGCCAAGGAGTGCCTTTGCCCAATTTGACTGTTCCTCCTCTTCGTCGATGAGGTCCGAATGACTTGGCTCCTCAAGACTGTCCTCGATTTCAGATACGCGGTCAAGACAAGAACTCGACTTGGACACGCTTGGGAAAACGGAAGGACTCAGAGCTCCCTCGCTGGTGTCGAGTAGGTTGGGGGTTGACATTGCAAGGGTCAGATAACAACGGGCACGCAGTCCCACATTTATGCTGTTCGCTTTGCATCCACTCACGATATCTGAAGGATAAGGTGAAAACATACCAGGTATCTTGCCATCTGGAATAATGATGCATCAATCAGGGCGAATGGCGCAATGCCACACTTTCGTCGAAGCACACTTCTACCGAGAATAGAACCATCATATCGCGTGCGCGAGTAGGGTGTGCGTGTGCCTTGTTTCGGCGCCCATACAGCGAAGCTCTGGCGCAACATGATGTGCCACAAGAACATGTTTGAGTGATATGGCGCGGAAATTGCGCCTTTTTGCGACTAGGTCGCACGAGGACGTCCGGTGAGCTATCTGGTGACCACTGGCAGAGTATCTGAGCCTGGTCACCAGACTATCCAGGGGCATGGCGCTGGAGGAACCCGAATTTGCAGCTACCGCTCATACTCCGAGCACTCCTTCGAGATCAAAGTTGTTGCAAAGGTTTAGCAATAACAAACGTACATGTGTTTGGGGGCGTCCGAGGAGAACGTTGTCCCCCGGTGGTGAGATGCTAATCGATCGGCCGGACAAACAACATGAATATACAGAGCCTGGTCAGTGTATTTTCTACCTGCCCTAACATCTTCCGCCGGGCCAAGGCTGTCTTTTTGGGCGAGGTCAGCGAGCAGGCTAGTAGAGAGGCGAGGATTTCAGACCAATGAACGATTTCAACGCTCCAAGTCGAGGTTTGTGTCATTCGAATGTGGGACTAGATGATTCGGTGTATGGACATCGCTTTTCTTGCTCACCGACATTGTCACAAGTGATGGTGGATTGCAATACATTTGTATATGCTTCAGTCATATCTACTGCGGCAGCGTCCCATAATCTTGATCACCCTCTGACTCTCACGACTTTCCGTTTGCCTTTTTGCATCCCCCCAATTCCAGGACCAGATGGCCCTTGATCTTGGGCGTTCATGCCCGCCTTGACGGTGTCGACCAACACACCTGTAGCCAGTGCTGGCGAATATGGCGACACGCGGCTTGCCAAGGGTGGTTCTGGCTGTGGAGGTGCAGGCAGACGGCTGGCCTTCTGCGGCAACAAAGGTGGCACGCTCCCACCGCCCTTCGGCTTCGCCGGCTGCTTGCCCTTGCTCGATGTGGGAGCCTTGGTTGCCTGGACTACAGGTGCGACGGAGAGTGATAGGGTGGTATACGGCGGTCGAGGAATGTTGTCCGGTTTTATTCGTTGCATCTGGGATGCAATCATCTCCAACAACTGCCTCTCTATCCGCCGCGAACCAAATCGTCGACGTCGGTTTAGTCACCACGACGTATAAGGTAAAACATGAGGAAGGGTGGACGAGAAGGATGGGGACGCACTGGTCTTGATAGCGGTGTTGACGAGCCGCCCGTCCTTCTTCCATTGCACACGCACGCGACCAGGGTTCTCCCAGTCGCGCGGGTGGGACTTGTTCACTTCGTGGAGTGTGCCGAGGCCGAGACGGTTGGTAGCGTCGGCAATGTCCTTGCTGAGGGGCCACCAGACGCTCTTCTCGCGCGCGATCCTGCGCTCGCCCCTGCCATAGGGCCGCTTTGCGTCAATGTATATTGGATATATGCACGTCCATCTGCTCGTGTGATGAGACTGAGTAAGCGCGAGGGGGAGCCCCTACATACTTCTTGTATGGGGTGATGTCTGTGATCGTATTCGATGGTGGTTTGGTAGACGGACCCAGGGAAGGCAGTGGACGGAACTGAGAGTGGGAGGGAGATGCAGGACCGGCCATCGTTTCGTCGAGATCATCAGAACTTTCGTCGTCGTCTGATGCACCGATCTCCTCGAGCAACGCGCCACGGGCATCGGTAAGCAAAGGGCGGGATGGGAGTGGGAGGTCGGTGTCGTCGTCAAACTCTTCGACGACGGCTGTGCGGCGGGCCATGGTTGATGTCGATGTCGAGGTTGAGATTCAGATATTCTCACGGTACTTTGATGGGCCATGCTCTTGTCGGCGACGATGATTCAAGTACTATTGCAAGTTTTTTTCCCCCTCACAAGCCCATTCACCGTCCATGTCCTAACGCTTTGCAGGTTGGTCTTCTTACAAATTGTTGTCGTACTCGCCGAATCCAACACCACTGCCATGCCGTTGTCGATATGCCATCCATTCGGTGAATGCGAACCATGCCCACCCGATGCGGTCAGCCTCATGATTCAGCCCTTCATGCACACCCTGACGTCTATTCAGTTACACGAGCCATTCTGTCAGCCGTTTGGCAACCGGCGCCTCATGCACTGCTCCCCTGACCATATAACAACGCCTGTACCGTCGTGGTATCCATACCCCACTGTTACCCCGTCGGCCTCGCCGATTCAAGGGGAGACCCCGGCATGGCAGTCCTGTGGCCGGATTGTCGCACGAGAGCGGGCCGACTTTTACGAGTTTCTAGGGTACAATCTCTTCGTTGCAGCCGTCGCACTGAGTGTCGCGTTGGTGCGATCGAGGACGGTGGAGGCGAGACAAGCACGTCGGCTTGCTGCGCGGATAGGTTTCGTCCGGAGTCCGATGATAGATGCACGATGAAGGCCTGTAGATTCGGTGAGTTGGGTATTCCCTACACGATGTTGACGGGGAGCACAGATCGATGAATTAGGATGTTACGAACGTGCGACGAGGAGCTACGAGCTACCGTCCTATAGAGTAAACATGATCACCTGCGATGTTAATTTACTTAATTAAAGAATGGCCCGTTTCTTCGTGGTTGAGTCAAGGGTTCGGATCCATCCGTTAGAAGCGAGTCCTGATGGTGAGAAGGAAGTATGATAGTCTTGATGAGGACGGTGCAGCAGCGATCGACGTGGTTGGTTGTGGTGAGCGGTGTGCAGTGCGACGGTGATGAAGCTATGACCTTCTGCGTGAATGCTGTTCTCACCGTACCGGTGATTCGTGCAGGTGCGCTGCATCATGTTGATGAACAGAAGGTGAGCACATGTTCTCCTCGCCAACACGCCCAGCGGCTCTGAATAATAGATGAATGGTATCGGACTTGTTCCAAATTTGTCTGTAGCAACAAAAAGAGATGTGGAGCTTGACCCGAACAATGAAACGGTTGCCGGTCTACAAAAGGACGGAGGCATGTCTTTTTTTTTTTTTTTTCACCGTTCCCCTCCCTCCCTCACCCACAATCTTTTCTTCCCCCTTCCCATTCTCTCCCTCAATAATGTTTTCTACCGCTTTCTCCCTTTTAGCCGTCTTGCCACTCGCACTGGCCGCTCCCACTTGCTCACTCAGGACTTCTGTTGCAGCCGCCCCGTCACCCACTCCATCGTCCGTCTCGCAGCCCACTAACCCGGGCAACACCACCACCACCGGTGCAGGCACCAATGGCAAGATCTCCATGGCTTGGTTTGCCGATTGGCATACCAACTACGGTGTGTCCAGCATTTCTTGGGCAAACTACACACACATGGCTTTCTTCACGTAAGCCCTTGCATCACCTCACTTCTTCCTCCCGTTTACCTCATCCTTACAGCGCGCAGCCCTCTTCCGCTGGTACTATCGAGGTCATCCTCACGGACCCGACCATGCCCGACCAGTTCACCGCTGCGGCCAAGGCCAACGTGAGTTTGCCATCTTCCTCAGACAATATTCCCTCACCGATCACTTTCAGAATGTAAAACCCATTCTGACCGTCGGTGGTTGGGACGGTAGTATTTACTGGTCTTCCTCAGTTGCCACCTCTCAGAATCGTAGTACTTTGGCTAACTCCCTCGCTCAATACGCCTACGCGCACGGGTTCGTTGGTCTTGACTTTGAGTAGGCCCATATGCCCTGTCTCTACCATTTTTAAAGCTCATCCACCACTAGCTGGGAGTATCCTAATAAGCAGGGTATCGGCTGTAACACCATCAATCCCCAAGACAGCGCCAACTTCCTTTCTTTCTTGCAGGAAATGCGTACTGTTGCTTCCAATCTCACCCTCTCTGCTGCAACCAGTATTACACCCTGGGTTGATAGCAATGGCACTCCGTTAACCGATGTCTCGGCATACGCAGCAGCTCTTGACTGGATTGGTAACTATATCTCACTAGTCCTATTTCCATCCGCTTATCCAAATTCTAGAGATTATGAACTACGATGTCTACGGAACTTTTAGCAGTGTTACTGGCCCTAACTCTCCTCTCAACGACACCTGCGCCCCCGCTGGTCAGCAACAAGGCTCAGCTGTTTCTGCAGTCGCTGCTTGGACCAAGGCCGGGTTCCCTGCCAACAAGATTGTTCTTGGCGTTGCAGCTTATGGACACAGTTTCACTGTTACCCCGTCCACCGCTGTCACTAGTAACACGCTCAACATCTACACCTCATTTGATAAGACCAACATCCCCAATGGTGACTCTTGGGACCCCACTATCACCTCCCCCGATATTTGTGGTAACCCTCCTGTTGGCAATGGCAATACGGGTATCTACAATTTCTGGGCACTACTTTCCTCGGGTTTCATCAGTGAGAACGGTACTGCTGCTTCCGGCATGGTTGGCTTGTATGATACGTGCAGCCAAACGGTACGTCCCTGATTGATCACTCGGCTTTCAATGCCTGATGGATCCTTTCTGTTAGCCATTTGTTTATGACCCTTCCACCTCTGTCCTGGTTTCTTACGACGATCCCCAGTCATTTAGTATGTCTCATAATCACCATGTTGATCCTCACCATTGATGTGTTTTGCAGCTGCAAAGGGAGCGTATATCAAGCAGGCCGGTCTCGCCGGCTTTGCTATGTATGAGGCCGGTGGCGATTCCAACGGCACCCTTGTCCGAGCCATCGCCGGAGCAATGACTTAATGAAGAACGACTTCCATTCACTTTCACTCTCCCCTCTTTCGACTTCACACTGCATACTGACGATGATCGACTCATCCTGGATATTAACAAACCCACGACGCTCCTAGACGCGGGTCGAACTCGCTATTAACGCTCATCCGTCCAGGTGTCGGATGAACTTCAAATGTCTGGATGTAATTGCTGTCACGGGCATGGTAGCCTTTGAGAGGTACCTTGATCCAAGCCCCGTCGCGCTGGATTTTTACACGCTTTCCCTAGGTTTTGGGTAGGCTGCATTATACCAGACATATACACAACTGTAGCTGTACCTCGTTCATCTACTATGTGACGCCATGATTAATCACTGTTTTAAACTTGCAAGCGTGTGTCAAAGTGAGACTCGCTCTTTCATTGCCTTGCATTTGCCAGAAATCTCACCAGCGGTAAAGTTTGGGCCCGTATACGATTCACCCGCTTTACCCTCCATTTCTCGGTGGAAAACGCGCTCGCTTTTGCAAAACAGAAACCGGAGGCAGTGGGTATGTATGACTCGGATACTGATGGCAGCTGAGTTCTTAGCATGATTCAAACTCGGTGTCTGCATTATCCACCACTTTCCTGTCATGCGCGACTTTGGACGTCGTCGCCAACCGTGTATTGTGGTGTAGTTGTCGTAGTCGTCAAGCATATATTGAGTTCGTCTCGGGGAACGTCGCCTCTTTCTTTTAAGGGGGGGGGGGAACCAGGCGAGCCCAAAGTTTGGCCAGTGAACAGAAAGGGAGGTCCAGAACCATTTCATACCCGATCAAACAGCCGGACCGAGCAAAAGCCTTGGATTCATCCACTGAGCAGTGCAGCGCCGAGCTCGACCGAGTTTCGGCGAGGCGTGGATATACGCCCGCGCCTTTGATTACTCCCGCGACCGTGTCCGGTTCAACGACCATTCATCTATCACGAGGCTCTGCTGCCCAGGCCTACGAGCCCCAAGCTAGTTCTGACGCTGACACCGCGTCTCGAATCCACAAACAGAAAACGACACCGAATTCTGGACCTGCACGCAGGGTTCCTTCTGCACGCGCCACCTCCTGGCAGCTGGCAATGCTTCGTCGCTTCTCGAAAAAAAAAGGGGGGGATTAGTAGCTCACAGGCTCTGTGACAGGTGAGTGCAACGTCTTTTCTCAGAACCGGCGACAGCGAATTTGACACGTGCCACACACCTCACAGTCATACATACCATTTGAAGAGGCAAAAAGTTGGCGTGCTCCGGTCTCGGTCGTCCGATTGACGTTGACTTGTTTCCCCCGGCAAGAACGAACACACGAAAACAAATTTCACTGTGATTCCGCTCCGGCCTGTTCAAAATATCCTGCATGAGGATGACATACACCGCCCTTTGGAAGGAGGCGGTGGTCGCCGTATCAGCCCTTTGAAAGCTCCCAGGGACATATCAGGGAAGCGGCCTTTCGCACGCATGAGATTTTCCCCCTCCGTCAGAAATCAAGGCACTGCGAAACTTGCAGTCGTGATGCGTTGTGATTTTTCGGGTGTGCTGTGACAAGGTCGCATGTTCCGATTAGACGTATACTGCATGGCGAATGAGGTCCGACATGAGACCTTTGACTTAGCTGTGGGTTCCCTTGGTCGATATGTACCTCGTAATATGTCGTCGACGACACCATCGGGTGCGCAACACATATTCCCATCGCTGACTTGTTGTCCTCTCGGTCGTACAACTTCTTAAATGCCTTCAAGGTCGTCTGCCTCACTGGGGCTTCGAGAATTCTTGCTTTGTGGTCCACAACGTCGACGTCCGCCGTTGTGCACAACACAGCAGGGAGGTCGACCTGTCGCTTGCATGAACTCAGGGATGAGATCCGAGAGTTGGGTCATCATGTCCCTCTCGCAACTCGCGCACCACATCGTTCGTCGCTACTCAACGTCGCAGTCTATACCGCTACAAACGGACGGGCCCGGTGAGCCATCGATTAAACTCGCACTCATCAGACCTCACTTTTGGCTGGGAATGTTTGCAGGCTGCATCGCAATTGATACGTTCTGACTAGACACTGAGATGCTGAATGTGAGACAAGTGTGGAAAGCAGTGCGACGAGGTGATGACGAGGCGTTGTTACTGTCAGCGGATGAGCCATTCGGCTTTGGAATGGTACCCCGTTTAGTTGATCTTTTAACCAGCCGACCTTCGAGGGAGGTCGGGATTGCACTGGAAGGTCGGATCTCTGCCGTGCAGGGGACGACCAGTAAAAACATCCTTGCCTCCATGACGCGTGGGTCCAGATAAGGTGTATTCGCATATCAATGCATGACTGGCTTGCGTTCTATGTTTCATCTTGCTTTGGTTTTCCGCATCGGACCCATGATGCATGGGTCAGTCCGGAAAAGACTTGACGGGTGGTAACCTACAGGTTGATTTTCAATTGGCTCTACGAGGCACAAAACGATTATGAAGGTGAAGTTCCTATTACATGGTGGCTGCAAAGGCATCAATGTCTATGACGTAGAAACTTGAGCGGACAAGATATCATAATATACGTAGAGGGATATGGACCACAGCGGGAACCAGTTCATGAGAGCA
>JBBPUO010000015.1:76207-102647 GCA_038094755.1 Caloboletus firmus | reverse complement strand
GAAGGTGAAGTTCCTATTACATGGTGGCTGCAAAGGCATCAATGTCTATGACGTAGAAACTTGAGCGGACAAGATATCATAATATACGTAGAGGGATATGGACCACAGCGGGAACCAGTTCATGAGAGCATGAGTCAAACATGGATGTATGGAATGCAGTAGAACTTGAAGACAGACAGCATGAGATGGATGATGATAGTAAACTAGACATACCTTCCACAGAAGAATGAGGTATTACAAGACAATAGCTAATACAATAACAACCACCCCGCAACAGTGGACTAGCAGACCGCCCGTGCAGCGTTGACCCCAAAGAAAAACCCAAAGAATAATGCAACCACCGGGGAACTCGGAGAGGAAGAGCAGAGAATGGCGAGATGTGCACGAAAAACGCGCTTTTAGACCCTTATCAACTTGCAGAATGGACAACGGAACGATCATTGCGACCCAGGAACGGGTCCATTGCTGAGTTCATGCCCCACTTTGTGGACAAGCGTTGCTCCTAGAGGTCGCAATACCTCTTCCCAGATCTTGCGTCTTCGCCTGCCCTCAAAGACGCCAGCGGAACGCTCGCCTGTCTCGCCTTCCGGGCCGAAAACAAAGACCTTGCCATGCGAATTGTCCCAGGGCCGTTCGCCCCATGCAAATGCGATCCAACGCGACTGGATAGCGTCACGCACACGTCCGTAGGACCATTCGTTGACCACGGGATGAGGCCATCCTTCGTTGAGTCGAGTGGGACGACTATAGTCAAAGGCGTCTTCATCCATCATCTCGATATCGTCCAAGGTGCGGGTGCGGGAAACAATATCGACAATATCACCATTGGATGACTCGGAAGAGGCTAACGATGGAAGCGGTTCATCGGCCGTGAACGACACGGGGGAACAGGCTGGCGAAAGAAATAGTGGGACGTTGTCGAAGAGGTAGATGAGGTCGGCTACATGATGAGGAACACCGCGGGCTGGGCCTTCTTGATCGAAAACATAACGCCACACATGGCGGCCGCTCTTCTTGGCTGCTTGGACGACGCACTCCGTGGGCCAAGCAATGCGAGCATCCTCGACGAGCTCTAGTACTCGATCAGAAAGCTCATAGGTCGTATGAGGAGCAATGTCGTAGGCATTGAGAAGAGCAGTAGCCTTATTCAGGGATTGGCAGATGGCGCGAAGCCGGCGGACGACACCAGAGGCTGCCCAGCTAGAGGCTTGAGTGCTCCAAAGGTCAGAGTCGCAAGCGCAGTCACCGATGATGAGCGGTTGGAGACCAGAAATGGCAGGTGGCGGAGCGGTGCGGCCTTGTGGGTGTGGACTTCTGCTATTGCTCTTGCCCTTGTGAACTCCTAAACGCAGTGCAGTGAGGCTGTGACGAACAAGTGCATCGGTGTCCTCGGTTTCCGCAGGAGGAAACAAGGATTCTCGCCAGCCTGCACGGAAGAAGATACCATCATCTACAGCGCGTATAGGGCAGTGGATTTCTGCAAGTACTTCTGGGCGAATGCTGCGAAGCTGGTCAAGAGTAGATACACGAAGGGCACACAGGGCTCGTGAGAGGAGCCAGCCTGCGGTAGCGACATTGGGCACATTGTGCTCGATGACGGCACTCTGCACGATGGCACGAGCAAAGAGGTGATCAGACTTGTTGGGATTGGAATACAAATGACCGATGATGTCCGCTGCGCCGGAGCCGGTACCAAAAAGAGTTACGTTTGAAGGATCACCACCGAAATCGGCGATATACTGATTTACCCACTCGAGGGCACGACGCTGGTCACGTAGGCCTGGAAGATTGCGATTATGACTAGCTGGAGAAGGAAGGACAAAAATAGGACGAACCGTAATTGCCAACACCTTGGTCACCTGCTGCACGATTATCTTCGGCAAGTTTTGGGCTTGCTGCGCAACCAAAGAAGCCCAAGCGATAACTAGGTAATGTGATGTTGTGAGTATGAATTAAGACGTAAACACGAGGACGTACTTGAAGGCAACGAGGATGATTGGTTTGCCAATGCGAATGCTCGTGGCGACGAGAGGACCGCCGTCATAGACCCAGCTAGAGCCACATCCATGATTTCCACCCCTGATAGAACGAATAAGTTGAAGGGAATATGTAGAAAGGGGAAGACTAACCCGTGCACCCAAACCATGACAGGGAATCGCGAGTGTGAGTTGTGATGAGCGGGAGTGGTGATGTTCAAATTCAAGCAGTCAAACTCGTCTTGAACGAAGACTTGTCTGGGGATATCTGTCTGTGGGATACCGATGAGCTCTTCTTCGAGACTTGGTTGATTTGATTGGGGGCAAATTGGGCTAAGAGGCGGACCTGAGCGACAGAAGGCGGCAGAATGAAAGAGGAATGCATACCCGAATTTAGTTGCGTCGACCAGAGGAGGGTACGAAGAGTAGAGGAATGACTGGCGGAAACGCGCAGGCACGATGGCATATTTTATTCCACGGAACTGATGAATAGGGATGTCAGGGGAGGAGATGGAGTGTTCTACACCGCGAAATGTGGTGTTGAGGGAGGTATGGTGGAGGAGGACGTGTGAGCGATCGAGGATCATGGTGGACTGAAGGAAAGGAGGAGACAACGGACAAGCAGGCACACGAGTTTTGTGTTTGCTTCATCGGATCTCATCTGGCTCAAGTCTAGGCAGAAATCCAAGTGATTTGCTCAAAATGGAAATTACCCCTAGCTGATCAGTCATGTGACCACGGGGCGAGCCGGAACACGTATCCGCTGCGATACGGTCAACGGCGAAACTCGACGAGGGGGTCACTTCGGAAGCGAACGATCCATGATGGCGACTACCTGGCTCAACGGGGTTATCCTCCTGGCCAATATCTTGAAATTGAAACGCGAGACCATCCCTTTTAACCCCGGATCAGCGGAATCATATAAGAACCATACCTCGAAACGCACTCGACACGGCTCAGCGACGGGCTCGCACATGGACTTGATGGACTCGATGCTACAAATCGTGGGTCAAGAAGTTGAGAGATTGTGTCGTTATCCACCCGCTTTCTTATCGCTTCACAGAACACCACCTCGGATCGATACGACACGTCTCGCTCAATTTGGTATTTTTATCCCATGCTCGTAGTTATACAGTACCATCCTGACTTGAATCAAAAAGTTCATCGTCGACGTCCCCAAAGATGTGTATGTGTATGCCATGGCTGCTCTCGATTGCGATCCCCCACCAACATAAAGGGCGTCTCCCCATTCCAACCATCAATTATTCGACCGACAATCGGTGAATCCCTCTAACGCCCCCATCGTCCTATTTCGGGCCGGGGTCGACGGTCCTCTCGTGTTTTCCACGCTACCATCCTAGCCTTGCAACTGATTGCACCATAGGGAGGCGCGATTCAGCATAACAGCCACGACAATCCGAATCACCAAACCCCATACATGCACCCGGTGTGGTCCTGCGCAATCGTAATTGTCGTTGTGACTTGGTCTGATGTGGATTACCATACTTGTACAGAAATTGTACAATCGTGGTACATGGTTATCCGCCATGTCACATGGTGTTGCAATTTCTCGGCTGATCAACACGCCCATCATCTTCGATTCCTGAGTGTATGTCAATGAAATTCCACAGCTGATGTGATTTCCGAGGCCCCCCCCCTTGAGGCCACACCTATCTTCTTTCCAAAGATTTGAAGATATCGCGTGGTCAACACGTGCACCTTATTTCATCATTTTCTCTCTCGATCTGCATCACCACTGTATGTTCCATCATCCTCTTTCTGCCTCTTTCCAGTGCAAGCCCATTGATTGCTCACATCAAGATAAAAAAGTTGAACATCGTCGCAAGCGAATTTCATTAGCATCGTAAATTTCCAAAAGAAAAGACAGATATGGATCATGGTGGGATTCCATTCGAAAGTAAACCTGTCCAATTCATGACCGTCGCCCCAGGTAACCCAACCTTGGAAATTGCTCGTGTCCGACATCCCTGCCAAGGCCCTGCACCCATTGTACCCCAAGTCTGAACGTTGAACGTAGACGGAAACAAGTGTGTCACATCTATGCCCACCAGGGTTGTTCATGATCCAAACATGAACCAAAATGGTCCGCGCAGTCAAGCGATAACGTTACACTGAAAAAAATATAATCTTCAGGTCCAACTTCCCAAGAGTGCTGATGCGGGAACTCCCGAGAGTTGGCTGAACGTTGTCTGATCAGCATGTGCAAACTCTGAGTAGCTAGGGTTACTTACGTGTCAAGTTCACCTTGTGGTCTTCCTTTTAACAATGCGCTGCTCACGCGCGGGTCGTGGATTTTCCATGGGTTTTCGCACACTGAACTCACGGGTTTACAGAGACCGTAGGCTGCTTACAACCGCTTTACTGGCAGCGTACAAACTCCGGGTTGATGGTGATCATGATGGTCATGATAGAATCACAGCAAGAATATGTGCGTGTAAACCCCATACCATCAGGAGTGACAGGGGTGCCCCGTACAGTGAGTAAGCATTTGTTATTCTGTGGCTCGGGAGGTTGACAACAATATGCCGCCCAACTACAAGTTACCTGCAGAGAAGCCTTTCCACCTATGTACACTTGATCCATCTACTTAACGGGTGAGTCTCAGTTGTTTCATCGGTCCCCAACGTGTGGCTTCAGTAGCGAAGGCGACTCCCCGACAATCCCTGATTCACGGTGCTCGCCGGCGGGGAGTCCATGAAGTCTATGAATTGTGTACATTTACGACATGGTATCCAAAAAGATCATTTGTCACATAATATCGTACAGAAAGAGTCCGGCTGCATATGTATCAACTACATATCACTACAATAAGTACGTGGAAGAATTCCGTCCTTCGCCCCCGACTAGCACTCGCGTATAGACAAAAAAGGTCTAATGCGTCGGCCATGAGCGGGATCCCGTAACCTCCCCCGCATTCTCCTCCGCCCCTACCGTAAAGCCCGTCGAGGGAGACCTCTCCGATGTTGTTGCGCCCGTCATCGTCGTGTGCTTGTCCTCACCACTCTCCGTGAGACCCGTGTTCAGATCCACACTTGTGAATGAGATTGGCTCTTCCGGGGCATCGAGATCACCGTCCTTGCCACGGCGATACATGCGGCATATAAATGCCACGATCACGAGGAGGTTGCACACGATCAGCGAGAGCGCCGTCTGTCACCGCGTGATGTCGCGTGAGCCAAACAAAAAAGAACGAAGAGAAAAAAAAAAAGATAATGTGACGCGGGCGTGTAGCGTCGGGGATATGTGCGCCGAGGGAAACGAAAATCCCCCATCCACGTCCCCCTCTTTTCTTGCTGCGACGAGAAAACGAATGAATGATAGACTGAATACGACTTACCTTGACGTGACCAATGACAATGATCCCGCTTGACGTCACCGTGAAGAGAACGACAGAATGCAAAATACTGACTCCACTGATCAACAATGACGCGGGGAACACGGAAAACATCAAGATCCGCTGTCGGCGGGTTATCTTTGTTCTGCGGAGGAAATAAATAGGCAAGACGACGAGCGCGGTATCAGAAATCACATCCGCTGGAGAAAGAGTGAGTGAGTGAAGATTGGGACCATTGGCATGGATACGGAAACGACTGGGACACTGACTGATGAGTTGAGAGTATCCGACCGAAGCTGCGATACGACAGTTATCCTTGATGCAAATATATATTTTCTGACCTGTCAATGCAGCCCACATGACGATGAACGAGCAGCTGACGAAGGACGCGATGCGTCGAAGCCGCTGAGAGTGGTTCGCGATGCGAACGACGGAGAATACGATGCTTATGCGACAAGCCCTGAGGGAATGATCGGAACAAAAAAAAAGGGGGGGCATGACCACCACACTTGCGTGTGAAGTCGAAAGCACGTACCAGAGAACGAAGGGAAACCCTAACGCCGCCATCCAGTTGGCGACGTCGTCTATGTGTGTTAACCCCTGGGCTGGCTCGGGACAAAACACATCGATCTGAACCGTGAGTGGTGTCAGATGAGACCTGATCCTCACCTGTCGCGGGTGCCTCTAGCAGGGCAGATACGAGACACAACACATCGACTGCGAGCGCGATCGTGGCCCAGCCGTCTTCCCACCAGAAACGTGCCATAAACCAGCGATACATCAGCCTAAACACCGTGCATGCGATCGCAACACCGTGGAACGAGCCCGCAATGACTGAAAGACCAAGAAAGAAAAGGCCAGTCAATCAGTGCCTTGTCAGTCTCATCACACAAAATGAAACCAAACGCTCAAAACACCGCTTACTTTTCAGAGTGGGAGACCAGGGCAACAGATTCATAGCGCCAGGTGGGAGTCGGTGGATTCACGACAGATGGGATACCAATTGGCTTAAAGCCATTCGTCAGGTCCCTTGGTCGCGGCATCCATTGGTAATCAAAAACCTCCAAAGACAAGGCGACATTCCGAAAAGTGTATGAGATGGGCTTCGCTTGCTTTCTTTTTTAGTAGGACCCTTGATTTCCTCTTGAATCAGCATCTCTGGGGAAGAGTAGTCAAGCGATAACGTTACACAGCGTCTTTGCAGGACCCACACTCCCACACCCGTGGTACGGTTCATGACAGGACAGTGTGGTGAGTGGAACAGGCCTGAAAACTCATGTATTCTGAGTTTCAACTTCCCTTGAAGAAACGATACCAAGCACATGGATGGGATAAGGCAAGCTTTATCCGGGCCGTGTACTAGGCATCAGGAACTATGCTGGTTGTGGGTAGATTCACTTGATTTCCTTTGTTGTTAGATATCCTCCAGTCATAGCTCTCAACGGCGGCCTGTGGTAGAGCCTGTGTCGTCAAGTGATAACGTTATGCACTCGTCTTGCAGATAAGCTTTGCTTGGCGATGTCCAGTGGTCGTGCTGCACTACCAACCTAATCAAACAGATCAGTCACAACTCAACCCGTTTAGTTCCGTGTCGCATGGCGAGCAGAAAGACGGCGAATGTTGTCGAGATAAGACACTGAGCAGCTACTAGCTGAAACAACATTAGATCGTGTTTCACTATGAATGTTGGTATACTTGATGCAGCAAACACGACTGTGTAAGTGATTAGATAGTGGAAAGAGCGGACTAACGCTAATTGTAATTCCAGAAACATAGATAACTAAATTCTTCAGGGCCTTGGCAAGCACTCATGACTGAGCGGGGTTTAAACGTTCATACACTACACCCGGTGCCGTACATGCCCATTCAATCGTCAAAAATAAACCAGGGGTGCTTGACGAACTTCCAGCAGTTCGCGTGAGAGCTTCTCAGTGGTAGGCACAACGTACAGTACAAACCAAATAGTTTCTGTGTGGACCCCAACTAGTACAAAGTTCCTTGGCTCCATCAGCCGAAATGCAATGATCGGCATAGAGACTGACCGGGGGCGGTCATGCATTGTATGTAAGTTCCAGCATATGCAATGTATATACAAGATCATTCATGGCATACATGTACTGTAGATACGGAGGGAATATGGACTGCATATGTGGTTGAGGCCGGTTGCAGTGTGTAGTGTGCTCAAGATGATTACAGACTCACAATTAAAAACATGTACTATGAGTCGTCAAGATCACCTTAAGGAGCAGTGGGCAACTTGGGACAAGAAACCCCACCAATAAATTTCATTGACAACAATGCAATGGCGCACGTGTGCATACAATCTAGGAAAGGGGGAGAAACAACCATGAGATGAAATAAATGTCACAACAAATGTTGATCAAGAGTATCACAACTGGTCCATTTCCATTCAGGAGCAGACTGATCAATTGTGATCGCCAATTTGACAATGCCCCACCTGCTTTACTCCACAGCGCACACAAACAAAAAAAAAAAAAAATCCAAGCTACGCACAGCGAAAGACGGTCTAAGATAGCATGTTTTGCAGCCAGCTAGAGACCAGGCTCGTTGCTCCACAAAATACCTTATATAGCAAATTGTCAAGGTGCAAGAGTGGGGACTACTGATACATAAATGGCTCATGATGCTTCTACTGGACGATGTTGAAAACGTCCAAATCGAAAAAATCTGCTCGTGATCGTTGAATCTTCGCCGTCACGCTCGCGAGTTCGTGACGCCCCCGAAGTTGTCATCCACATACCCTAAAACGGAAACTCCCCTAATCGTCCTCCCCGATGCCTGCAGGTCGTTGAATGGTATGCACGTCAGCGCCAGGCAAAGGCCACTTGCGGGCGAACGCAACGACGTCCCGACGCAGTTCCCTGACCAATGCCGCCCCGACCTTGCCCTCGGTCTCGGTGGTAGCCACCCGGACAAAGTCTTTGAGCATCTTCGAACCAGCTTCCTTTTGCAGGACGAGAGCGAGTTGGACAGCACGGTGCAAGAGTTCTGCAACGACCTTGATGTCTTCTTCCACCAAGTTACGCGACGTCAGAGCAGAAGTACCGAGACGGATACCGCCCGGCGTTTGCGCGGAGGCGTCCCCCGAAACGGCATTTTCTAATAGAGGGTTCGACTCGACAATTGAGGCAGGGCATGCGAAGAAAGAACGTACTGTTGATGGTGATGCCAAGAAGGTCACACACTTTCTCGATTTTGCTACCAGTCAATCCGAGAGGCCTGAGGTCCCAGAGAACGAGGTGGTTGTCGGTACCACCGGTCTGGAGCTTGTAACCACGCTCGATGAGGTAGGAGGCCAACGTTCTAGCGTTGGCGATGACCTGACGTGCGTACTGCTTCCATTCGGGTTGGGAGACCTGGAGGAGTGCTGTTGCAACGGAGGCAATCGTCTGCAGGCAAGGTGCGTTACAATATGGTAGCAAGGGTTTAGGGACAGACGAACATGGTTATGAGGGCCACCTTGGCAAGCAGGGAAGACAGCCTCGTTAACACGCTTCTCGAGGTCTTGGTAGTTTTGGCCGTCTTTTCTGAAGAAAATAAGACCTGCTCGTGGGCCACGGAGGGTCTTGTGACTAAATTCACTGAGTCCCCGGGTCTGGACGAGAAGTCGAATCATGGGGATACTCACGTTGTGGTGGTAACGACGTCACAGTAGTCAAAAGGACTGTTCAATTCCTGTGCTGCGATCAAACCACTCGTGTGAGCAATATCTGCCATCAGATAAGCACCCTCCTTGTCGCAAGTGGCCTTGAGCGCCGCGTAATCCCAGTCTCGTGGGTATGCAGAAGCACCGCAGATAATCAAACGGGGTTTGAATACTTTGGCTTGTTTGTCCAAGGCTGCATAATCAATTAGTTGCGTCGCAGGGTCAAGACCATAAGGGAAAGACTGGAAGTAGATGGAAGACGCAGTCATTTTCTTCTTCGCGGTCTGTATAAAACCGGTGAGCCGGTGACAGTGCGAGGCGGTGAAACAAGCCCGAGGATCTTGGAACATACGTAGTAACCGTGGGTGAGGTGACCACCGTCAGGCAGACCTAATCCCATGAGTCTGTCCTGGGGCTGAATCAACGCCGTCAGGGCTGCAAAACTAAGGGAAGCCAGTCAGTCCTGTCCAGCCGAACCACGACCGACATAACACACTTGGCAGTCTGGACGGGGTGGGAAAAAAAAGACGATTAACCCGGTGCGACTCGTGTCGAGCCGGTAGATGAACTTACACTTCCAGAGTATGGCTGGACGTTGACACCCCATTTCCCGGGATCGAGGTTGAATGCCTGCAAGGCCCGCTTGCGGCAGAGATTTTCGAGTTCATCGATCCACTCGTTACCGCCGTAGTACCTGGCCCCAGGAAGACCCTCGGAATACTTGTTGGTCAAGATCGAACCATTTGCCTCGATAGCGGCACGACTAGTCAAGTTCTTTGGAAGGGAATTCAAAACAGGAACATATTTTCGAGATAACGAGAGGAGCGAACCTCTGAGGCGATGAGTTCAAGGCCAGAATACTGCCTCCAGGTCTCTTTGTCGATGATGTTTTGTACCTCAGGATCGATCTCAGCCAGAGGTGCGTACAAAACCTTGTTCTACAGCTGGTTCAGAAATAATCATGTATGATGCAAAAGACAAGTACGTACAAAGTCGGGCGTGTTTGCGGTGGCCATGGAGCGTATTCTGAAGAGGCCCTGCTTGCTGACGGGGAGGACAACGGTGGCGGAGATGGGACGAAGGAGGGAATGGATAGCGCGTATCATTTTCGGAGCCACTGTCGAGCGAATTAAATAAATTTTGTCTCTAAAATTTCGGATAACGCCGACTACCTGTCTCTTAAGTGGAGATGAAAAACAAGTTCACGTCGAGGACGTCTCGTTCTGAGCAGAAAAAGGACCGCCAATCATCCCTGTGGTTCTGCACCCGTGTCTCAAAATTAGGTGTTCTGTACGTATATAGTCCGCTCGGATACGCTCAGGGTATTTGCCAAGCAGGACTCACACCATGAACTGACCGTAATTGCCTACACGTATCATAGGAGCAGTCCGGAACCCACCACTTATTGTAATGGCCCTTGCAGTACTGTCGTTCGTTTCCTTTGATCTGCTCGCACCACTTTTCTAGATCCGCCATTCTCACCACCAACCCGAGCGGCGAGTATGTACGCACCCAAGTTCAAATTCGGAACCGCCATGATGCGGTCGCAATGGCCACACGGTTGTCTCCTCGACAATCACGCATTATCCACCAGTCCTGGTGACCTGATCTGATTATACAGTTCTAACAAGTGAAGCTGCTTCTTTCGGTAAACAGTTGCTTTTGTCTCTGTTTACTGTGCTATGGGGCCTACTTCCGGCAAATACATGCCATATGGCGCTCTCTATCGTACGCAGTGGGGTGATCGTGTGTGTATCATAGCTACGTCGGGTCCGAGTCGATGCGATGATGCCGTTTCTGTTCAATGCGAGGTATGTTGGATTCGACCCACGCACCTCGAGAGCACATAGAGGTAACTTATTACGGGAAGGTCGGAGGAGTCTCTGCCAAGAGGGTCGTGATAAAAGCATTCAGCCATCCAGTCATCCCTTGCGCAAGGTCCACAAGTCCACTGCGTAGTATAAGAAGTTCTTCCAAGGTGCCCGCGAGGCCAATTTCCCTTGAACCGCGTCATGTACTTCAACTGTCTTGAATCCCATGTTCGAGAACTCGTTCTGCAAGACATTCTGTATGGTGAGTGATGCTCCCCTTGATTACAATTTAGTCCGACGGATATATGCGGTCAAAGTCGCCGAATAGAAACTGTCCAGGCGCGCCAAACGTGTACAGGGCGATACACACGTCAGATCTGTACATGGGTTTGGGATGCGGCTCAGTGAGCGTTGTTGTTTCACTCCTCGTGGCGCTCGTTTCACCCCGTGCAAAATCAGCCTCGGGGGGCCCTGGTCGGCTTGGTTGGCTGTGCCAGCGCCTCCCCTGGGACCAAGTTTCTCAGTTGGTATCGCTGCCAAACTCGGGTTTGCTCGTCCTGAACACAACTCAAAGTTGACGTGCATGATCTATTGCCGGTTAGTGTGCCATGGGAGGACAGTGAAGGAATACCTGAAGGAAGAACACGTATCTCCACATTTCATCATGGAGTCCATGCTACCGTGCACGCTCTCTGACATCGAGTTTTCATGATCGTATAGGGCAGGGATCGGGACCAGGATCGCGTTCTCGTGTGTGTACACGGTAATAATAGCGCTTTGGTTCAAGTCCTGTTCGAATGACGAACTGTGCTGACTGGTTCGTAGTGTACAGCCACATAGTTGTTGATCTTGCGTGAAGGCGGCATGGCAGAAAGAGATGATTTACAGCCGCCGGCGTCCGTGATCGTGCTTTCTCCGTGCGGTGGAGATGCTTTGGGCGCGGAACATTTTTGATGAGAGCGGAATGATAATACTTAACACGCATCTGGAGATATACACAGGATCCTGACAATAATATATTAGAGTAGAGTCAAACCGTGCGAAAGCGACTTCAAGTTGTACCTCAAGCCACCCCGCTCGCATTGTCAACAATGCCTTCCTGCTCCCTGTGTCCCGGCCGCTACTTCGTTGATGGTAATGCCCTGCGAATGGTCAGTACTTTTCTAGTTCCAGATTTTTCGTGACGCCCACTTGACGACCCCTCTACCAGCACAGGGAATCCGGCAAGCACAAAGCTACCTATGTTTGTGATACATGTAACAAGGTGCTGTGCTCCGAAAGCGCCCTCGAGCAGCACATCAGAGACAAGCACTCCTTCTTCGAGTGCGAATACTGCGACCGCGAGTTTGCCACAGACGACGGCCGCTTGGCCCATCAAAAGGCCAAACACCCACCCATGTTCGAGTGTCACTTCTGTGACCGTGAATTCACCACAGAGCAGGGTTGCGACGCCCACGAGGAGGCAAAGCATCCTACGTTCGAGTGTCACCATTGTGACCGCGAATTCAACTCTGAGGAGGCTCGGCAGCAGCACGAGGATTCCAAGCATTATCCTACGTTCGAGTGCAGCCGTTGTAGTCGTGAATTCTCCTCAGAGGCCGCTCTTCAGCAACACGAACGCGCCAAGCACAACTCCGAGTGGAAGCTCTCTAGTAAGAGCTATACCTGGGCGGAAGGGCTCCGGCAGCACGAGAAAACCACGCCGCACATTGAGTGCAACTATTGTACGCTGAAGTTCTCTACCCAAGACGCCAAGCATGCACACGAGAAGTCCTGCGGTTACAATCCTGCCAATCGTGCTACGCGTCCCACATTGGTGTCCTCCAACCGTTCAATTTTAAGGTTTGGTTCGCTGTCGTCAAGTGCTCCAAGCTCGACGGGAAGTGTTGATGAGGAGTCATCAACCTCTGCCGTCACCCAAGGCACAGGTGAAGGGTCAGAGTCACCCGCTTCTCCTTCTCCTTCATCATCTTCGATATTGGAGGAAGGAGAATCATTTCACTCAACAAGTGGAACTCCTTCCGCACCTGTGCCCGGCGAGGGGGCTATCATCAAGCTGCCGTGTTCCTGCGCTCATTCGTTCGAGCCCGGTGCGTGTTCGATATGTCGACAAGCATCTTTCTTGCCACCAAAGACAGACAAGCCTGTACCAGATGATGTAGGGAATGTCATCTCCGCTGGTGATAAACACCAGGATGATTCTACGAATATCCGTAGCGTTATTTTCCAGTGTACACCTTGCCTTGAGGTCTTTGGGACTGAAGAGGCTTTTCGGGATCACGTTTGTGCTTTCCGTGCAGCTATGTTCCGACCCCATTGCCCGATGTGCTACACTCAATTCGATGACGGGTTGTTACTTCAAGAACACATGGAAGGTCTTCAGTCCTTCTCGTGTCACCTCTGTTCGACTCGGTGCTGTTCGGATGAGATGTTGCAGGATCATCTACTAGGTCATCCGACATGCGGCAAGTGCGGCAAGTCCTTTGCTGATGATCTTGCCCTTTGCGCGGTAGGGATTTTTCGGTCTCACGACCACTTCATCGATGAGGGCCGCCGTTCACTGACATGGAATTTATTTCAGCACGTGGAATCAGACCACCCAGTCGTGGTCTGTTGGGATTGTGATGGCATCGTTGTCGAGATGGAGAGCCTCGAGCTGCATTACACAGACTCTTCCGCACATCCATCGTGTGCATTCTGCGGCCTTGGGAAGAGAAATTCGGCCGATATGGACGAGGTTTGTGTGATCGCCGTGCCATTGTGATACATGCGTTTCTTACATCCCCGTGCAGCACGTCAGGCACGTGCACGCCCCAAGTGCGGAGATGGAAGACATGGAAGACGGCAACGTAAACGTCAGTGTCCGATCACAAGTAACTTGGCGCCGTGCTAACTCAATTTTGTAACATTAGGCGAGTCCTTTAACAGAAAAGCGACCCTTTGGGGTGGGCCAGGAGGAAGCCGCACGACAACCTTTGGAAGAGCTCGATCGCATGCCACCGCCATCTGTTGTAGAAGTTGCTGGTCCGCTCGGTGGACCTGGTGACGAGTCGCACAATAGCCCGTTACAGACGGAGTCGTCCCTTTTCTTATCGCCTCAGCCACCTATACCACACCAGGTCGAACATGTGAATGAGGTAACCATGAATCCGCGCGTCATGACCGGGGAGGAACCCCCGGATATTGATTTACGCCCATATGCACCTCCCTCGCCGACACCCTCCGAGCATGGCAGCGATGTGAGTCGGTCGCACCCCGAAGCAACTGACAGGGCCCTAAATGACGATGCTCGACCTCCTTCTCCCGCATCCTCGGTTTCGGCCGAGCCATTCTCTGATACAAGGTCATGTCCCCCTTTGTTTTTGTTCGCCGTTGCTACATGGTCCAGCCGACTGACACGCTGACAGCACACAGAGCACTCCGACATCATCCAGCCAGTCGGTCGTGTTTGTTTCGGCCGATGGAATACCCGACTACATCCGTGAAAATCGTGCAGTATTAGTCGCCACCAGCGCGGGTTCCCCCTCGTCGGGCCGCACACCGCTGCGACTCTCATCGTCGTCGTCGCTTGAATCCTTGGCGATAGTAGAGCCTGTGCCTATACGTGAGACGCGTGCGCCGACCGTGGACAACGATGCGACCCCGACAGGCACGGGTACGAGTAGCGTGGCACACCGTTTGCACTGCCGAATTTGTCTTTTGGATCCGTGTGAGGACATGACGGCAACGATATGTGGCCATCTTTTTTGTAAAAGGTGCGTGTGTGTGCTCTCTCGGTTCCTTTTTCGCACGTTGTGTGGATGATGGGCGTTTACGAACTGAGGGTTTGGTTTCTGTCAGGTGTATCACACAGGCTGTCGTTGCAAAGTCGGAGTGTCCTGTTTGTAAGAGCGCGACGCTGCTCTATTGTCTCTTCAAGCTGGATCTATCGATCTAGACGCCACGTATAAGCGTGTGCGATATCTACACGGCGTTGGATGTCCGACTCGTCTTGGGTCATGTTATCTTGCATTATTATTGACGGTTTTTCCGCATGGACTGTTCGTTGTTCAAGATTATCTGAACGGTGCTAAATTTGTAGCACCACCTGTGCTCGTCATGTGCTATGTATCTTGTCTGTAATCCGAAATTGCATACTCTCAGTGTGCCGACCAATGGGTAGATGATCAAGTTTCTACAGTTTGTAAATGGAAAAAGTATCCAGGTATTGCTCCACAGTGAGCCAAGGTTCAGGGCTTCGGGTGGCGATTATGCGCCGGCACGCTCGAGCCCCAAATGCCACCCACAAATTTTCGTTCCACCGAAGATGGAGAGGGTGCCTACGAGTTGGTTGGACAGTCTATTTGACCAGTGACAGCCACGTCGATTTGCGACGCCTTCGCCGTCGAGCTCTCGCTCATCTCTCGGCTGGACTCTTGAGCCTCGCGTCGTTGGCGTCTCCGCTTTCCGTTGGCCGACTCCCATCCAAGAATTCTTGTGCGTCCCTGTTAATAGAAGCAAACCGGGTTTTTTTTTTCAAACCATGTTGCTTGACATGAACAAGATCGCGCGTGGATTTACCTCTCGGAATTTGTAGTACACGAGCACGACGATGACGGCGAGCCAGTAAAAGACGTACGACAGTACGCTACCCACTGGGGGACGCGCGATCAATAATGGGGTCAAAAGAGGAATGAGAGCAGGGACGGGGCCTTACATGTCGCGCTGTTTTCCCAACCAAGGATGGCGTTAAAGACGGACCAAGCTCCCGAAGATGAGGAACAACAATTGAGGTTCCAAACGCTGCCTCGGACGTTGTACGAGCCGGGGCCGGTTCCGCCGGCATCATCAGAAGAGGCACCGATGAGGTGCAAGAACGCGTTCTCTTGGAATGCCCAAACAGCTCTGGAGAAGAGGCCAGCGCCGATGAGTAAGAGGAGGTTTGTCATGCAAATAAGGAATATTTTGAGGGCTGTCAGGGTTTTTGGATGTTGTAAAAATGAATACTTGGCGGAAACAGGATGACGAGATACTTGCTTGTTCGGCTAGCGAATTGGTACACGATAACTCCGCATACAACGCCACTGATGATACCAACGATAGCAGCGATGGGTATGGATGTGGCAGGTTCTGCGAGCGAGACGCCGCCGACGAAGACGACTGCCTCCACACCTGTCGGTAGCAGGTCAGCGGGGGGGAACACGGCGGGGGAAAGGGACTTGCCCTCGCGAAGAACGGAGATCATGGGGAGAATGAAGAGGACCCATCTGCCGGTTTTCGCGTCGCGATCCCGAGCTAAGGAAGAACATCAGAAGTGCGTGTCGGACATCTAGGATGTGCCTACATTTTCCGTCGAACGCGTTCTGGAGCTTTACGCGCCATTTTGTACGCGCATTCTCCATTTTAAGCATGGTGACGCCCATAACGAAGACCATGAGAGAGGCGATGAGCTGGAATGTGCCTGAAAATGGGTCACTGAGGACAGTTACGAGAGGATACGGCAAAGCACGCATACCTTCCCATAACTGTTCCGAGCCTACCCAGAGATTCTTTGCTTGGGTGAACCAGACGGCGACGAAGGTTGCACCGACAGCGACGGCGATAGCTAAGCCGACCAATCCACCGATAATGACCTGGGATACACGTCGAAGGGAGAGAGAGATGATGGAGACGAGAGCATACCTGTAGCTTGAGTTTTCTGATGATGCGGGGTGTGACGGTGGCAGGATTGGACTCGGGGTCCACAGGTGCCTGGGTGTCAGCAAGCACTGAAGCAGGGGAGTTGGGGTGGTCTGGGAGCTGTTTGTGGAGGATCTGGTCGACGAGGCTGAGGAGGACAGAGATGATGAGGGCGGTCTCGAGTGCCTCGCGGAAGACGACGAAGTAGATGGAGAGGGAGAAGAGATTCTGAGCCATGGCGTCCCTGATTTCAGCCGACGGTGCCCGGGTTTTATCTGATAAAACAGCGCTGAGTATGGATTATCTGATAAATTTCTCGCGTTGACGTGCGGCCGGCTTATCTGATAAATTTTAAAAAAAAGTTGATGGTAAAACCGCCGAGTCTCCATTATCTGATAATTTTTCTCATCCGATCAAGTTTTCTCCTTCTCCTCTCGTCCCATAAAATTCCGCGTATCCGCCATGCCCTTCTCGGTTTCAGCTACCCGGCACCCACCATGTTCCCCCCCTTTTTCTGTCTCTTCCCCTTGGCCACAACTGCCTTGGCCAGTGTCCAGGAATTATGGTGGTCCGTCACCTATGTCCAGGACGTAGACCCCGACGGCCTCTTCCCCCGTCGTGTCATTGGCGTCAACAATACCTGGCCGTAAGCAGTTCCGTCCTCGCCGTCCTGACCTGACCTGCCCTCTTTCCGCAGTCCCCCTCCACTCGCCGTCAACACGTCGGACTCTCTCCTCCTTCACGTGACCAATTCGCTCGATGTACCGACGGGCCTACACCACCATGGCATGTTTTTCAACTCCACCAGCTGGATGGACGGCGCCGCCCAGGTGTCCCAGTGGTAGGTTCCTGAATGTACCTCCCTGTCTCACTCATCTTATGTGATCCATAGTGGCATTCCCCCCGGTCAGACTTTTGATTATCTCGTCCCAATCAACTCTTCTGGGCAATACGGCACCTTCTGGGCTCATGCCCACATATCCGTGAGCGCATCTGCCAACCCTTTTCCGGCCAAGCTGATATCGCTTCGTCATCCAATCAGGGCCAATATATTGACGGCTTCCGTGCACCCCTTATTTTGCATCCGTCCAACGAAACATACCAGTATGACGAAGAATTCACCATTATTCTGGGCGATTGGTATCACCAAGAACACGCCGTCTTAATGCAAAGTTTCATCAGTATTGCTAATCCAAGCGGCATTGAACCCGTGCCAGGTAAACTCTATTATTGTCACAAACTATTTTCCCTTTTGATACGTGCGACTGTTTAGATGCCGGGCTGATTTACTTTGCCCAAAACACGTCCTACTTGCCTCCCATTGCGGGAAGCTCTGCGGTAGGATTCAACGAGAATGCCACACTACCATTTGTTCCCGGCCGCACCTATCGGCTGAGAATCATCAACATGGCCGCATTCGCCGCATACTACTTCTGGATCGACGGTCATGCCATGCGCATCATCGAAGCAGACGGAGTAAGTATGCCGTCTCGTCTCTGACCACACCTCCGACGATGTCGCGAAGCTAACCAGCGTCATTCATATAGACAGACGTTCAAGAATATCCCACAGATATACTGAGTATCTCCGTTGCACAACGTTACTCCATACTCGTCCAGGCTCGGAACGATTCGTCTTCCAACTGGATGATCCATGCTAACATGGACACAACAATGTTTGACCACATTCCCTCGACACTGCAAACGAGTCCGTTCCATTCAGTTTACTCGCATTCAATGACGACTGAGATGTTCCCAAATAGATCTCACTTCTTCGATCACATATGCGACTGGGAAAAACGCCACTGACCTAGGGCCCATACAGAACTACGCCTTGACTAACGATACCGCACTAGTCCCAGTTGACTCGATCCCGCAACCTGTAGCTTCGCAGTCCGTTGAATTGGAGGTAGTATTCCAGGCCATGGATGATGGCACGAACCACGGGACACTCAATGGTTATGTCTACAACTCCCCGATCGTGCCCGCCATCATGTCCGTTCTCACTCTCGGCGAAAATGCAACAGTCCAAGAAGCATACGGACCGTATAGCATCATGCTCAACCATCTCGATGTTGTTGACATTGTTGTCCAGAACGCTGACAAGGGATCACATCCATTGTACGACGGTCTTTTGCTGACCATCCCCGCGTTTTTGTTTCTGATCTTTATGTCTCAGCCACCTGCACGGTCACAAGTTCCAGATCGTCAATCGTGCGCAAAACTACACCTCGACGGATCCTACACTGAACCCTCCGCTGATCGAAGGGCAAGCCAACCCAATGCGCCGTGACACCATTGCCATTCCCGGCGGCGCATCCGCCACGCTTCGGGTCGTTGCGGATAATCCTGGAGCGTGGCTTTTCCACTGTACGTTTTTCTCCAGATCAACGCCCATATGAGCTAGCTAGCTAACCCACTTTTTTTTTTCCGGGGCTAGGTCACATCGAATGGCATTTAGAATCTGGTCTCGCAGTCCAGTTCATCGAGGCGCCGCTTCAGGCCCAGGAGCGCGCTGTAGGACAGGTTCCGTCGTCCTTGTATGAACAGTGTGCCGCGCTCGGTTTGCCTCAATCGGGAAACGCCGCTGGTCATGCGTCTGCGACGGATTTGTCTGGGCTGCCTTTGGGACCTTGGCCACAGGTTATGGGTTGGCTGCCAAAGGGTATTTTGGCCATGACTGGGTGAGTGTGTGCTCGAGCTCCACTGCGGACTCCGTCTGATCTGTGTTGTCTTTACGCAGGTGTGTACTCACGGCCGTCATCGGCATGGGGACTGTGGTGTGGTACACGACGGGGGTCAGGGACAGCGAGGAGGAGATCGAACAAGAGGTGATGAGACGCATAGAGGCCAAACGAAACCGAAAACGCCTTGGGTTATTCAAAAAGACACGGTGATGCCTTCAAACCACGTAAATACATTAGCAAAAGCAAGCCACGACACTGAAGTAAAAAGTTGGGACGAGTGACTACCACCCTGTCGATCAAGCTGACGTATCGATACGGAACAGACAATATAACAACGTCGGTGCCTCACACACGGGACAACGCGGGTCTTTCATAACGGCCGTAGAAATGCACCTGCAAAATCCAGTTTTAGCAAAAACGCACGTCCAGAGAGGGGGGTAATAGGGTAATCGTTCTCCCGAAAACACGTACTCGTAACAAAACAAGTGACCACATGTAGTCGTCGTCGGTACTTCGCAGTGATCTCTATAGCAGGATCTACAATGATAGGACGGCATCGAAGGTGTCGCCATCGTCCCATTCGACCGTCTGTTGTATACGCGGGGGGACGCATGGTTTGCCTGACCGTGGGTCCACTTTCTAGTCGGACGTCTGAGAGCCGAAAACCGTGGTAATTTACTGACGCCTTGCATTCGTTTTTGTTTTTTTGCAACGGATCATGAGGGACAATGGTTTACACACGTGAAACAAAAAAAAAGCGCCACAACGTAAGATGGACATACCGTTCATCTTTAAACTTGATCGAGGGAGTACAACTGGTGGTGGATCGAGGGACGATTCGCTCGATGTGGAATGCCTGTCCCATCCCGAATCCGACATGATATTATCGTCAAACCGCACCTCGCGGCGGCGTCCTCGGTCACCTAGAGCGAGCCCCGTGGACGATAAAATGGGAGACGGGATACCAGGACTACGGGGTACCGGACGGGAGGATGGTTCTGGCGCTTGATGTGTGAGGGACAAATATGCCCGTGCCTCACGGAGATATTCTGGCGTCATGCTCGCGGAGACGCTGATGCCGGCCGACTCGGGGGAGATGGAGCTGGGACATCCCGAATTACTAGAATGAAACAACGTCAGTATAAAAGAACATTCTTGTCTGCGCACGCGCAAGGAAACATGACCACGACCTTGCGCTACCAGTCAACTGTGTCGAGCTTGGAACCAGCAAGCTCAATTGCGGGACGGTATAATCAGACGTTGCCATCTGATTTGTCGAAAATGCGCTGCTTATCCCCTTGGATGAGGATATGGAACGGGGATGAGACGATGGTCTTCTAGAACCCGTATCGCTTGTCATCGTCCAACTCGATGTAGACGCCGGGGATGCGGCACTCGGATCGGGTAATCTAACGACGGGAGAGATCAACGGAGGAGAACGCGTAAAGGCACTACTTGAATTGCTATCCACGTCATCATGTTCCACCACCGTCACTGCGGCGCTACTAGCCCCCTGAGACAGTGAGAACGACGGGGGTGGTTCAGGCCGTGGGCTGAACGGGCTGTCGGAATCAACCGATCGGATTGTCGGCACGCTGGATATGAGAGGTGTCCCAACCGCCGGAAGCGTCGACAAGGGAGAGTGATCAAACTCGGGAGATGCCTTGAGATCTTCACCAACGTCCAGAGACAGTGTTCGGAGGGTCGCGTTCCACGGGTGTCCATCGGTAGGAGATCGTTGTTCAACAGAGAGGGTGGAACTGCGCGAGTGTGACCCCAATGAGCCACCAGATTCAACAGCTACCCTTTGAGATGTAGGGCTGGAGTAACCGCTCAGACTGGGGGGTAGGGGGATGAATGATGCATATGGGAGATTTGCACTACCCTCGAAGCCCCAAACAGGGTCGACGGCTTGAGCACTCGATAAGGGACTCGAAAGAAGATCATGGAGTATCTTATCCTCGCGATCGGGCTCTACAGCCGAAATGTCAGGGTGTCCCTGATCACCAAAGCGTGGACGGTGGACGATGAAAAGATGCTAGAAAGTGGGAGCAGGGTTAGCACCAAGTTATTCATGTCAAGTTCCAGGTCTCACGTATTGGTACGCATCCGCATCAGCGAACCTGATATTGCAGTCTTGGCATTTCGGATGATTGAAAAAATTCTTGATATGATTCTGCAAAATATCTGGGGTATCAAAGTGCCACTGGCACAGATAACAATGACACTCGGGATGCGCAGAAGCGCCATGCTGCACGATTCAAAGTCAAGGGAGAACCAACGACGAGTCTCATCACTTACGTCCGTATAATCAAACTGGTCACTGAACCCAATACCACATTTCTCGCACTTGGGATGTTTCGGCGAATTCAAGTAGTGAATAGCGAGTGCTTCCGAATCGAAAAACTCAGCCTCGCATGCATGACAAACGATGCGCGGGTGGACTTCATCGACGTGCTGCGAACCCTGGTTAGTGCTTCGACTCTCACCTTAATCAAACGTGACACTCACGGCGATGTACGTGTCGTTGTTCTCGAATCCAAATTGACACTTCTCACAGTAAGGGTGGACATTGCTCGGGGAGTTCCTGTAGTGTTCAAAGAGCTGATCTTCCTCGGCACAGGCCAAGCCGCATGAATGGCATGCGTAAGGGGAGCAATGCTGCTCCAGGTGTTCCTCCAATGTTCTCATGTCCATATAGATTCCATCATGGCAAATGGGGCACGAATGAACTGTAACGACATGGACGTCAAGTTCTGTTTGGGACAAATAAGTCTCGTAGCAGACGTCGCACTGAAAGTCGCGGCGGGGTCTCGTGGCTGCGTGGGTCGCCTCAATACCAGGCTCCGCGGAAGCTCGGGGAGAACTCGGCTTTGGACTTTGCTGCGGAGAAGCGACATGAACTAAATTCATATGCTAGTGGGTCCAAGTAAGCATCGGGAGCCCCCTTAACTCCGAGTTGCGGGACTTACCGCGAGTAATGCGTTATCATCCTCGAAGCCGAGACGGCAAGCAACACAAACTGGATGGTGATTGTCTGCCACAGCGAAGTGGAGCGTGCGTTCCTCCTCTGTCTGGTACCGCGTCCCGCACCTCTTGCATAGAATAGGATGGGAATGCTTGACCATGTGGTCCGCCAACGTCTGGGTATCTCTCAAAATGCCATCTTGGCATACCGCACAGGAGTGGATGGTGTCGACGTGTTCTTCGAGCGCGGCTGTTGAGGGACAGCTCGAATGACAGATAACGCACTCGACCCCCGCCGGATGCTTTGCAGCCATGTGGGCTTGCAAGCCCGCTTGACCTTTGAATTGTTTCTGGCAAAGATCGCAGACAATAGGCTCTTTCCCGGGCGAGTTGGGAGAGACAATCTTGTTGTTTATAGATTGAGAGCTCGCAGGACGAACGGCAGCTGGACTGGAACTTCTCTGGGAAGGAAGGTTGGCGTCGAAAGTGGGTTCCGCTTGACGACCGTTTGGCTGAGTCTTTTGGTGCACCTGCTTGAAGTGGTCATTCCACTCGACGAGGGAGGGGAACAGGTATTTGCACTTTGAGCATGAGATCTTCCCATGGGAGGACCGATGGGTATCCAGCTCAGCAACAGAGTCGAAGTTTGCTTGGCATATGCTGCAGCAGTGTGTAACACGCTGCTTGACTACGTCCAATCCGTTGGTCGTCGCATTGCTGTTCACGGTAGTCGAAGATGCAGAGACTTCGCGAGACTCTGATTGGTGAGCAAGTTCTTCGGAACCTGAGAATTTGGGGGAGGACGCCGAGGGAGGCGGATAGTGTCGTTTAGCCTTCTGGTGGCTAAGCAAACCTTCTGGAGTGGTGAACTTCTTGTTGCATATACAACATTGGGTGGCGGGGACTCGCCGAGGAGGCTGTCCTGCGTGACCAGGAGGTACTTTCGAATGCACCTCTGAAATATGCTAGGGAGCAAACAAAAGGTCAGATTATGCATGGCGGCCCTCGACGAGCAAGCAACCAGCTTACATTCGTCAATTCGCCAATTTCGACGAATGAGGGCTGGTCGCCAGTCGGGCACAACAGGCAAAGGGGCATAGGTGGTATGATCGTAGTGTTCTGTGACAGCTATGCTCACCCCAGGTCCAGTCTTATAAGAGACCGTGGCCCCAATACACGACTTCACCGCGTGTTTTGAAAAAGGGCTGCTCACCTCACTTCGTCAACTGACCCAGATTCGGCGAATTTGTGTGTCCAGAAGCCATAGCCTACAGCATGCTATTCCAATGCGTACTGCAAAAATTCCTTCGCTATCAACCTGACCAATCTGCACATTGAGATCCTAGTGTTTCGTCTGATTCCCCTTGCGGCGCGCGAGGTGGGAATCGCCCGTCCTTAAAAGTAATTCGTTAAATGAAAATGGGCGTCTGCATGGTGGAAGGCTCCGTCACGAATTTCCGATCCACTAGCCGAAAAATTAATGACCAGCCAATGACCAGCGGTAGTATCGCCATTTTGAAGTCGAGCCGATATTATTTGCAAGACCCACGACGTCTTGAAGACTCCACTGAATTTTTCCCTCGGGCTCCGACAGTTAGCCCTCCAAAAGAGTCGAGTAAAACAAGAGGTTTGGTGCAGTTAGTCGCAATAATGTCAAGTTCGAGGATCGATAGGAAGGAATTGCAAACACCGACTGCATCGTCTGTTTGGAATTTACCGGTAGAATTTAGATCACCGCGACGTTAAACCCATGGTCGAACTCACCTCCAAGTTTCAAGTTGCAGGTCGATGTCGTCTGAGTCGTCTGGGGCGCGATGCCACTCAATCTAGCCCACATGATCGTTCTTGGTCACTCCCTCCTGCACTTCCCTAGGACATGATCGCCTTTGACCTGCTCGCCCTGGACTGACGTCTATCGACCGACAATCGGCATGCTGGGCGCAACAAAGTGGAACGAATCAACCGCATATCTTGGAAGTCTTGAAGAAGAGAAGCATGTTCCGAACATCATGAAGTGACACCCCAACGTGAACAGTTTCGGTGGCAGAACAAGCTTCAAGACATCTGAGATCCAGGTTCGTTTCATTATTTCGTTAGGAGCCGCGACACGCGATCTTTTACTTTATCAGTCTCAGGACCCTGCATCACATTCCATTATCCCGTGCCGTTTGAGCTATCGCAGGAGAAGATGCCCCTGGGGAGAGATTACCCAACCTCTTACTGTCAAGATTGTTGCTTTCCACGGCCAAAGCCCACCCTCGCCCTAGGACCCACGCGGGCGTCGGGAAGGAAAACCCCCGTAAGGTGGCTGCGCTCTGTAGGTCAGGCCCCAGCTTCCACCGCTCGCTGTATCCATGATCATCGTCCTAGCTTTGGCTCCGGCTGGTTGCCCGACACGGAGTGGGTGTTCCTTGTACTAGACAACCCGTCTTCCCAAAGCCCATCTTGATGCAGGAACATGTATCAAAACGGGCTCTGTGTCCAGCTGGCACGGAAGAGTGGCGCAGGGAGAACATGATAAGCATAGCCATCTGCCGTCATTAACCATGTATTCATCCCCCCCAACCCACATTAACCCGCCATTGACGCTCTTAAGCGATGAGCGCACTCTTTCATTGCCTAGCCACTCGCTGTGGCCAGCTACCAGACTTTGATGAAGACCACCTATGATTTCATCCAAGTTTTAGTGCGAGCGCAACGACGGCCCTTTGCAAACTGGGCTGCGACTGATGAAGCTGTCTAAAACGCAACCGAGGACTCAGTCTCGGCGCCACGGGCGTTTATCTCTTCGATTTTCACTTGCCATGCTGCAACGATGCGTACATGAGCGAGGGCAGCGTGTCTTTCTCATCCACCCGTCGCGGGAAAGCTCTTTCCACAGGAAAGAAGCGGGCATCAAGCAAGCCGATACTTAGCACCCTGGAGAGGATAGCCATGGCGTCTGTATCAAGCAGGCTAGAAGCGGACCTTGAATGGCTTCTCGCCGGCGACTTAGTAACTTACTGAAATTGATGCTTTGCAGTTGTCATCAGTTGTTCGTATGGCCACCCCCAGAACTATGACATCTACTCCAGGTACCGTCATTGCTGACCGAACGTTCGGCAGTTACTCCTCGCGGTACGAGTCCTGCGGCTGTTTTTTTTTTTATGAGGATGTGACAAAAACGGTACTTTAGAACTAAGCTAACAACCTCAAAAGATATTGAATGCAATGAATGCACCACGTTTGCGCACTTGGATCTGAAATTCCAGATACGTACTTCGAAGCCCCAACCATCTGAGCCCAGCTGTTGATGCATCGGAGAAATAGAGATATATTGAAAGCGTTACATTTTTTAAATACAGTAAGTTCTAGTACTATAACTGCAAACTCGTAGATGGACCATTTGCATCATAAATAGGACAGGAGGCTACCAACCATGGAGTCCGTGGCGCAGCCTAGTCAAGGAAGAACTTGTAGGCAGCTCGCCACGCTCTATTCCCACCTCGCTCGATGACATCCTGGAGGATGAAGGTGTAAACATCCGAGATTCTGAGGCGCTTTTTTAAGTGCTTACCCCGTGGCAAGGGATTATCCGGTCAAACTCCCAAGAAGCCACCGTTTGTGCGTCGCGTTTCATAGCTCTACAGGGGATGTTCACATCTATACAAAAGCTAACAAGACAGGTACTGATTCAAACTCACTCAACGTCAGTGGTGACACCTTGAATAACCTTTTGGTGAGCCCATGAATCCGGTTTCAAAGTTGCTTGAGGGATCCATCTGGAAGATTTCGAGTACTAGGGACAGTCAAGGCGGACCACCAGGCGAACGAACTCATGCCACCTACCTGTTCAGTCGCCGGTAGATTGTACAACAGGTCTGCTTGAATCAGAGACCTGGAAGCAGTGTGAAGGAACGCAACGTCCTTATTTCTGAAACCAGCAAAATAACTAAAAGCCGTCGAGTCCACGTTCGGTCATCTGCTTCTTCCTGGTGGACGTACCAGTACTTTATCTGTTGAAGAAGAGTTAGTTCTCCATCCACGGTACGCCAAGTTTTACTTACATCATCATCAAAACCATACTGCGTGTTGGGTGGATCGCGACCCCAGACTGATCACAGGGCCGTAGTTTACCTCGCTGCACGCAATGACTCGAAAATGAGCAAACACTCACGTCCGTCAAATGGAAATGATTTTTCGTTCATCCTCTGGATCGTATCTTCCACTCCAATGACCTTGGCATTAGGGTACGCTATCTTAAACTCCAACAGATAGAGATGGTGAGCGGTATCCGGATTGATGATGTACCTGGGGGCAAGTGTCAGACGACAAGGTGAG
>JBBPUO010000015.1:40154-58085 GCA_038094755.1 Caloboletus firmus | reverse complement strand
AGTCCCCCCGACGACTTGCATCACCTACGTAGCACCACGAACGGAATTCATTCAAATATTCACTCCGTTGCCAAGACACACCCACTGCATGTAACATCGTCTTTAGCCCAGTGTACGATACCAATGTGAAGATGCTACCTTCTCCTTTGCCACCTCCGAATGTGTTACAGCGGCCAATACATATTTCAGGTGACCACGATTAACACGATTGACCCGATCATGATCATCCTCTTTGACACGGGTTCAGCTGACAGTCCGCCGCATTGCCCGAGAAACACAGCCTCATTGTTGCGTCCCGCACCGACCGGCAGATCTGACGGTGCTGAAACGAAGGACCCTAGCTAGCATTCACACGAACGACGCCCACCGGGCTCAACTCACTTGTCGAACCTAGCTGGTAGAGGTGAAACCCTGGATACGGTCCAACAGGCCGAGATGACTTGTGTGCAAAAGCCCGAGGGCTGAGGGCTGAGGGACGCGTCCCCCCTGGCCTGGGAGGATCCAGTCCCTCTCAATCGTCTTTTCTTTCTTTCTTCCTTTTATTTTATTTTATTTTTTCAGCACATGAGGTTTCATTATGGTGTGACCCTGATGCAGACATCATACGGTAAGCGCTCTCAGGAGCTCCACAGCCCATCACATGCACAGGCAAGAACTCCACAGTGGGATGTACACTGCTCTCGCGATTTATTAGCCATAGAGCGCGGGGTGCAGTTGTTAAAAAAAAATCGATTTCCAGACTCGGCTGCCGAAGCGGGCACAGTCTGAAATTGAAACAAAGAAAATGAATGTGTCCAGTGCACAAAGCAGCCCCCGGGACCCCCCTCGGGCTGCCTCGGAGGATCTGGGAAACCTTGAAGTGTCCTGAGAGGACGGGTCGAGAAATGTCAGGATCCGGATCCGAATCTGCCGAGTGATGAGTCTGAGTATATAACAAGGTTCACGCTCCCATAGCCTCCCGAGATTCCGCGGAATTCAACAATTCACCGCTCGTCAATGGGGGATATACGCAAGTAACCAAGTATTACTACAACGTGTTCGAGGTTGACGTTGAGATGCAGCGAGTTGAGAACAAATTGCGTATCAATGAATACAAACAAGACTGGATGGGAACCCAGCAACAACAGACATGACTATAAACGACAGGTATCAACTAGGGGATCATATGTAGTGTATGCGTCCGGAAAGGAGGGTGCGGGTCATTCAACAGAAATGCCTTCGGGATGATGTACAACACTGCGGCGTGAAGGTTCTAGATGGATTCCAAGTGTAGCATATGGTCCGTAGGTAGATGCGTACGCGGGGCATCGAATGCAGGAGTAAGCATCACCGTAGCTTGACTATCCGACGAGGGCGCTCCTCTTGAGGTTATCTCGTATAACAACATCTTGTACTGGTGTGAATACAGTCAGGTTCCAAAACTCACATTGCGTACGCAAGAGCTGCGGCCATTGCCAGCACTTACCATTCTGTAATATCAACGCAGTTGAATGTGTATCCTGAAAGAGACCAGGTCAGCGCAAAGCCTACCCAAAGCAGACATGCATTGACGCACCGTGACGGAGGTAAAGTGACAATAGAACGGCCTGTCACCCGCATGATCCTTCATCAATACAGCAAACTTTTTTTTGAGGTCTGTGGATGGCACAGCATACATCATTACCGCCAAGAGGGCGTTAATTAAATCAAACTGACATGTACTGGCACTCTCAAAGTCGTTTGGTCTGTTGCCGTAACTGGTGATGTAGTCGCCCAAACGAATGCCCGATTCAAGTTTCGCTCGCAAAATGTCACATTTGTTGAGGAAAAGCACTAAATCCGTCTTCTTTAAGAGCGGGTTGGAAACGATACTCTTCCAAAGGAGGAAGGAGTCGGCCTATAAGCATTCAGCTAAGGAGTTGGAAGCGAGCATGGAGGGTGAACTGACCAGCCTGTTCACGGTTGGGTCTTCTTGAAGGACCTGGTCAAAGCAACTTATGGGCGCCAAGAAGATTATGGCATTCATATCGTCAAAGTAAGGTGCCCACGCCGCTAGTGAACGATGACCCATGTCCTATCACAGATGAAGGAAGTACCATACCTCTCTACGAGATTGGGGCAGGTAATTAGATGACAAAACTGAAGAATGACCTCAGAAGCGGGTACTTACAAGGGACCTTTGACCGCCGACATCAAACACACGCCAATCACTGCTCATAGCAGTTCCAAGATGTCCTGAGACCTTGTAAAGATTTCCATTCCGATGTAAGGATGACCCACGCACCATTCTTGACTTGAAAACGGTGTTCAGACACCCCGAGTGTCTTCAACCGAGCACGAAGGATATCATCTATTGGAATGTGTAAGCCGTACGGCAGAGGGCGTTAAAGAAAATAAATTGATAGTACCATCCGTCGGTATATATTTAGGCGACGTCACCCGAGATAGCGAATCCAAGAAACTGCCAGCGAAATGGGTAAGGCAAACCCAAGATAAGCCAACGACTCACAATCCGGCCATCTCTTCCGGTCGCATCTTCTCGATTTCCATGAGTTTTCTGATGGTGGGATCCGCCCAGAGCTTTACCATATCCTCCGAACAGGCATGCAAGACCACCCCAGGATCCTCTGGATCCGACCAGTTCATGTCCAAGTCATCGCAGCTGTCGCGACTGCTAGGATTGCGCATCAGACGATTAAAAGCATTCTTCCAGCCAGCGCTCGAGTTGACGCTGATTTCTTGATGGAACGGGAAAGCGGTCAGATTAGATCGTTCTAGACCCTCGACCTGGTCCGGAGGGAGTAATCTACGGATCAAAGCGGCCTCCACCTGAATGAGTGGAGCGAGTCGCAACTTGAGCTTGAGATGTTCGGATGTGAGTGGGGGGTATTCTTTCGGTGCTGTGCCCGTCGCTGTGGAGGGAGGTGATGATGATGATGACGGGGAGCCACGTCCGCTCGAGGTAGATGCGGCCGATGATGTGTTATTGGAGGCTGCGTGGGCTTTTGATATGAGGTCGAGAATAGCATGGATGGATTGGACGACGTTGAGCTGGATGACAGCACGCCATAAGGCTTTCTCTGCACGGAAAGCCTGATACAGATGAACATTTATACACGCCATATGGTTTATCAAGTATGTTAAACTGACCTTTGGAGAATGCATGAGCTGGAAATCTAAATGTGCCTAGCGATCAGTCATGCCAGAATAGTTAGAGGCACCACCTACTCTTGAGCGTGGTAGATTTTCCTAGTGAAAAGACCCTCAGTAGGGACAGCCAGACTATCGGACAGAGACGTACCGGATTCGCTCTGACCTGCCAGAGGGGAGATAGTTGCAGAGCAGCGGGGGATGGGTATGGGAGTGGGTGACGCACCAAGTAGCAATATTTTGACAGGCTTGGGGTTCTTTTTGTCAGCAATGCGCTGACGGTTCAGCTCCTCGTCGATTGCATCGGAGACCCTCTTTGCTTCCTGTTCGGCGGCTAAGCGCAGCTCTCGCTCTGCCGACGTCTCGTTTGGCGGTGGGGCAATAGCACGCGAGAGAGGGTCGCTGTCTGACATCTTTTGGCGCCTGCGAGCCATCCTGGAGGGTTTGCGCGGAATGATGGAGGTGGAAGGAAGAGGCGGGAAGGGAGTACGGCCTTGCGAAAGGTATGAATGTTGCCACTTATCAAGCTTGAGTTCCACCCGGTGCAGCGTAAATCCGCGTTCGCCTTGTATGGTCAGAAACGGTCCGTGCCCACGGCCGTCGCGACGCCAATTTCCGGACCATTCTCAGACTTTCTTGTCGTGGCATGCGCTCGCGTAAATGCCGGCAATCACCAAGTTTACAGGATGGACAGGATCAGCCGACAGCTTCAATGGGAGATCCATCTCAACTGTCACAGCGTGTGCTCCCCTCGGCCAGCACCGCTACTGTACCGCATACTCTGGTGTTTCGGTACCCAGTCACTTCAGTAAGTCGGCAGCGCCTGGATCCGGACCACGAAACTCGTCCAACGCTGGCTCCATTACGGATCGGGTCTCCAAGGCACCAGGGTTGATGGACCTTAAACACTACGTATCTCCGTCACAAGTCGACTCATCTTACACCGCTCGCTGCTATCGGCCACCGTGTTCGCCGTCGTCGTCCTTTTACCCTTCGGAATTTCTAATTTCCGTGACCCACACATGTCCTCTCGCAGACTTAGTGCAATGCTAGAGTTCCCATCACGGGACAAGTACTAGTACCTGTAAGAAGCCCTCGAGACCGTGACGTAGCATCGTTGCAACGATATCTCGGCACGGATTATGTAAATCAACAGCCACACAGACATGATGACAATACACTTCGACAACCCAACACATAAACACAAGTCCCTGATCACCAAGTCGAAAAGTGGCCTGCATGATGCCCCAATGCTAACAATATCGCACCTACCTGGGTAACTAGGAATACTGATGACTTGAAGAGACAAGCTAATCACCAGTATCATGTTCCATGTCACCCTACCAATCGTCCCCTGCAGGAGAGCTCAGGAATCGACAATATTTGAATGTGGTCATCTATCATCATAGAAGGCATCTCAAAGCGTGCGAGTATCGTAGCAACTGACAATGATACACCAAAAGAACACCCTGCCGGAGGTACTATTATTTGCGATGCTGGAAAACTTCTATCCATGGATCTCACCCCTTCCAATATCTAAACAGGTTTTCGCACTAGCCCATGAGACCCTCGCCATCCGAAAGTGCAGCTGAGCTGTATCCGCTGGCGCTAAGTTCATTGTAACGGGCAATACGAAGGCGTTGGCTGGGCGGGATTGTCTTATCCTCAAGACCGTGTGGGGCACCGCCATGCAGGACACCCACTCGCTTCATGGCAAGCAGCTATGAAATATGTCAGTACATATGAATAAGTGCATTGGAGACACCTACATTGTGCGCAGCATTGCTGTGATCATACACTCCACCGAAAAAGGCAGTGGTAGCGTCTTTACCAATGTGCTTGGTCAAAAGATGCCGGCCTCCTGGATGTTCGTCGAGGAAGTCGGACACATCATGAATGAAACCAGCAATACAGATCAAGGGGCGCGCCTTGGCCTGAGCCTGGTCTATACGCGAGTCAACGAAAAAATACACGTCCCCACGCTAATCACTCACAGCTCTCCCAGTTAATGATAGGAAGGTGGCTATTATCCGATGGCCAAGAGAGCTTCTCCTGGGTCTCGCGCAGACGCTTTAATTGCATGGTGAGCTGGCCTTTGCGTACCTCATTGTCTGGGAACGTCTAAAGGATAGGTCAATTAGCACAGGTCATCAGGTCTGGCCAAAAGCGACTGTACCTTTAGATGCGAAGCGAGTCCGAATTGTTGGCAAACCCAAATGAACCACTTAGTAGGGTCGTACTGGTACCACCTGATCGCGTTCCGGTAGTCCATGGGGAATTGGTGGTGGAAGTTGTGGTAGCCCTCCCCAATAGTAACGAGTGCAGTAACCAAATGGTCACGAGGGGTGTGTTTGTCATCGAAAGGTGTCTCGCCCAACCAGTGAGCCAGGGAGTTGACACAGAAGGTAGACTGCAAAAGACATGAGCGGACCTATCTCCACACGTTTCAGGCACCTACATGATGAACGAAAACCAATCTCAACAAACCGGCATATATATAGCCACCCTTCCAGTCACCCCACCCAAGGCCAGCAACGACAGTCGGGAAAAAGACCCCCATGATAAACACCAACTTGAGATAATGGCGATGCTGCCACTTGACAATGTCATTCTTTGAAAGATCACTGACGTCCGCCACGCCGGGTTTGCGGCGGGGTTTCAAGATCATCCAACCAATGTGCGACCAGAGTAGCCCCTTATGGGCATTGTAAGGATCGAGGTCGGTGTCCGTGTACCGATGATGAGCACGGTGACCGCGGGCCCACCATCTGATGGAACCCTCAACAGCACCAGCGCCAAACATAGCAAGCGCATATTGCAGGGGTCTAGACGCGTTATATGAACGGTGAGCCCAAAGACGGTGATAGCCCGCTGTTATACCTGAGAAATATAGCGTCAGCTACACCCCCAACAAAAAAAAAATACGAACCAAGGCCAGTTATGTAGTAATAAATGACGGCCCAGACAGCCGTCTCCCACCTAAGGCGGGTGTAGCACGCCCCGGTGAACCCCAACAATGGGGTCAAACCGAGGATGCCGACGTGGAGCCAGTTAAGATTCTGCAAAAGGTTCTCCCATGTCACTGGAGGCAACGCCTTCTGGTGCTTGAGCGTGTAGGAAACGTAGTTATCAGGAATATTTGCGTCGGCGGGAACGTCGGCGGGATCTTCAACAAATTGTGTTAGATCCACAGACTTGTGCACCCCGTCGACCTTGGGCGTGATGGAAGGAGTGGTAGTCACCATGTCTGGTGGCGAGGAGCAGGCTGGAGGGACCGATGACATGGAAAGACAAGCTGGTCAAGGAGCAAAAGACGAAAGAAGTACCGCCGTGTAGCCGAGTTTTTATGCATGTAAATTCTTTGGGGTTGCCACCGCTTCCAGTGCCCCGGTGATGTAATTTACGTGCATTCTCCCCACGTACACTTTCTTCGAAATTCCTCGTCTTTCTGCTAGGGATTAACTACTAGTGAATATATACAAGACTTAAGAGACTCATTCAGCACGCAGAAATTATGGTATTTTTTCAATAGGGTATAGCGTGAAACTGCGCTACTGCGCGTGGTTCGAAAGTATTGGGGACAAACCCAATATTGCAAAGAGTACAAATTTGTCCGTGACTTTCTCTTGCCCAAAATTCACCAGGTACACAAATTCCCTCCGCGTGGCTTCAATCTCCGGGATTTCGACCAGCGCCTGCTTGGGCGTCTCTTTGATCAAGAGCTGAAACTAGCTGCAAAACATTGGCCTATCCATTTGTCGTCGTGCGCAGCTTAAGACTGCTCATTCTTTCACGATAAATAGAGCTATGAGCATGCTGGATGAGTCTCCGGTGTTGACTTTCTAAAAATTCATCCCGTTACCCACATAATTCTAGTGTGGCTACAACCCCCTGTCCAATATTTGTGATACACTCACATCCTCACCAGGATCCTAGCAAGTTCATTGTTCCTAATGCCACAGTTAGTGCCAATGGCATACATATAGTACTGTCATCTGTGCCTACATACGTTGGAATTTTAGCATGTTTCAGTGGATAGGGTGTGCCGCATACATGACTACGTAACCAATTCCGATTCGCACGACTCAGCTGCAATAATGCTAGGGGTTTTATTTACTCAAGTTATCATAAAGCATGCACTGGTGAAGAACGGCCTACGCAACGTTCAAGTTTTGCAGCTAGTCTTGGTCGAGTGGTGTGTATTCAACCGGCTACAACTGCGACTATCATACACGAGGGGAGTTTCATTATAAATTATTTCTTCCAGAACATCAACTGACGTCGAACAGCTGGTATATGCCCTAATCATCCGGATTCGCCCGGTTAGTGCCTCATGATCAAATACCAAGTTATCTACGCGTTCCGCACACTCACCAAAAAAGATCGCAGGTACCCAGCCCACCAAGATGAGTGCGACATGTTGCGAACCAAACGGTGTTGGTGTCGGTTGGTGTCGCGCCACATCAATGATGGTCGACAGCGCAGCAAGACACTGAGCGATAAAAAACGCCCTGCAATGAAACACCACATGCCGACACATCAGCATCAACATTGCGAGCGGACCAATGCTAAAATAGTCTGAGACACCCACATCTGAAATAGAATTAACCGCCATATGGCTGGTGTGAGATTGGGTTTCGAAGGTGGCGCAACGCGCGTCGTCGCTGATGCGTTAGTGTCAGTCGCAGAACCTTGTGCCATACCCGATTCAAGATGTGGCTTACAGGACAACATGATGCCTCTTATCTGCCTTCCTGGATCAAATTCATCGTCCTCCTCAATCGTACCCGAGACTTCCCACGCTTCAAATTGTTTGTGACACGACGAAGATGCGCCAGAGGTTAAGGAAGGTGACACATCCGAGTCATCGCAGAGGGCTGCACCTCGCACATCTGCTTCAGCATCTACCGGTTGCGTGGAATACAGCGTTTCAGGGTCGACCGAAGTGGGCGTCGTATCGTCTGGCGAGATGACTGGGCTCACTAGCCTCCCCGAGGCGACGCTCAGCTGTGACACTGAATGGAAAGGGCCTGTGCGTTGGGAGTGCTGATTACTGCGATGCAGCTGAAGTGCCCGATGGGCGGCGGCGGCGGAGAGGAACAAACAGGGGATCGTGAGGATCATGGAGAAGCCGGCATATCCGAGAAACCGGCCCCTGCGTTGTTCGAAATTTGGATGAGAGGCCCATGTCAGCTCGCCGGGTCAGCTTACCATTCTGGATTGCTCGCATCACAATGAAGGTCGTCCGTCGGTTTAATGGCGTTTACACTGAGCAGAACAGGGACCGAGACAGACAGGCAGGCGAGAGGGAACACAAAGATAGGGAGGCAATATTTGTTTTTCCATGCAAGTGTCCTGGAGAGGTGCATCTTTCATCGAGTGAAGCTGCTGGGTTGAACTAACTTTACGTACGAGGCAAGTGAACGTTTCACGGGTGAAGGCCATAGTACTAGGCTGGACGTGGCGAACGTAAATGCGGCATTGACGCCGGTGAGAGACCAGGCGGAATAATAGATTACGAATGTCTGCGCTGCATAATATGGTTAGCTAATGGCCGAGCTGGTAGACCAGCGGGCTTACCGATACAGAAAGCTTTTGGCATTTGAAATGGGTTCATGTCATGGATCATCCCTATGTAAGACAGATGAGCAACAGATTTCTTCGATCATCACATGTCGCGCCGCACCGAGACAGAATATTCCTTGCAATAACGTTGCAAAGATACAATACAACCCCGGGCCCCAGTAACTGCCGATAGCACGCGAGAACATATACTGAACTACGCAGCATGCTATATCGCCTGTGGACGCGTTCAATGAGATATCATATCTTCTGACTCGCGACAAGCTCGCTGTCTTACCCGTAAGCGAAAGGCAGAGCCATGTGACTTTGAGGGCGAACGGGAGCATGGGTAGTTGACCAGGTAGAAATTGACAAGAGGTTGAGAGAAGCCAAACGCAAGCTTACCAGAAGGACAACCTCCCATCACGGTGAGTGTGGCTTCACTGCAGCGTTTTATATAAGGATAGAGTACTCCAAACTTCCCATGCGTATCCACCGCCCCTGGGGTGGGAGGAATCTGATGTAGATAGAGGCTTGGTTGACATTTTTAATCACGTACCTATCTAGGCCATGTGAACTTTGTTCCGGTACTTAGGTTCGTATTATGCGGGAGACGATGATAAATACTAGTAGAATCGGTCGCACTGTTCATAGTTTTCTTGAGCTGGCCCGTTAATACCCTGCTCCGGTCGAGTACAGAAGTGAACGAACCTTCAAAGCTTCAGGCTTCAAGTTGGAGACCAGATCACTGTGTGGCAGTACCCCCACTCAGCTCATGGGAATATTGAATTGATCGCAGGTGGCAGTGATTTGGACCCGGTCTGAGCGTGCGTTAGTACTTTAATCATTCATCCACTTGTGGAAATGCGTTGTCACTACCGGGCGACGGTGACCATTGATTGATTGTTATCTGCCTCTCTGCGGGTGTTCTGAGTGATATCATAAGGTCCAGTGCCAAGCCTCTACCATCTGATGCGAGTGTGGTAAACTCATGTTGACATGTTTCAAGGCTGCAGCGCGAACCCAGCAAGTGTTTAAATCGACGCTTGGCCGCGTTTGCATCTCGAGGAACGAAGGCGCATGTAGCATGGATGAACAGTGTTGTTGTGTCAATTCAAACGTAGGCGAAAAGGCTGTCCTGTTCCCTGCACGTTAGTAATGTGCTTAAAATGATCGAAGTGACAATTCTCTGTCTCTGCCAAATCTGGACGGACTCAGCGTGGTTGTACTCACTAATGGATGAAACCAGAATATGAAGCTGTTTTCTTTAATCGCCATCTCCGACATATCTATCGCCGTTCCGAAGGTAAGACAGGACATGGTACTCTCGGCGCGGGACCTCGATTGTGCGCACGATAAAATTGAAAATGTCATGAGTGCCAGTACCTCACTTCCATGGGAGGTATTAAGAATATTAATACAAGTGGACTCAGTGAGTCCTCCAGTCGACCGCAGAAGAGACTGGAGAAGCATTACATAATGTGCAAGAGCGCGCGTGTGTAGCTACGATGTCACAGCCACGACCAATAAAGGAAAGCTAGTAGATTATGTACGAGTGTAAGGATGATTTCCAACACACCCTCTTAGACCTGCACTCAGGCCAGCAATAAATTCAGGTTCTCAAACCTTTTCTCGAGTCCGACACGTGATAGCGGTCTCGTGAGTCCGTGGTAAAAGCAGGGCGTTCCGTGCGTACGTGGTTGGATCCACCATCAAGTATCCATCCGAAGCGTGAACGTGTGGAGTTTGTTGTAAGATATGATGAGAGCTCTGCTTCAGAGCGGGATGGCTCATCACTGCTATCGTCCTCCTCTTTCTCCTCAGCAGCAACTTGGTTGGCTCGTTTGTCGTGCTTCGGCTTGGGCTTGGGCTTGGGCTTCGACTTCAACTTGTCCCTGTCCCTGTCCTTGTCCTTGTCCTTGTCTCTTCTTTCATTCCAACGTTTCGTGCGGCAGTCCGGTTCCCAGTGGCCAACGACCTCGCAGTAGTTACAGTAGGGTTGACCAGGGATGGGGATTTTACTGAGGCCACTACGGGATGTTTTAGCTGCTCGGTATGATGTGGACGAGGTACCGGTTTGTGTAGAGCGTATGCTGTGTTCATTTCGGATGCGCTGTTCAACGTCGGCAGAGGTGTAGTGGTCGGAAAGGTCAGAGAATACGTAGTTCCAGGACGAGGGCATGGAGATGCGCAAAAAACACGCGAATAGTTCGTCACCTATATCGCGGTTCATAAGGATGATGTCACGTCGGAAACCTTTCATTTTTGCAATATGTGAGTTTACGTCTCCGTCGGAGTAGCGGGTAGTGACAAGGGAGGTGATGGATAGTGTCCAGTCAGTAGCTGTAGTTTCAGCGTACAGCTGGTGAATTTCGGTGTAGATGCGTGACGCCATTGATATGTGTGATACTTGTGCCATCACTTCTTCGTCCATACATGACGTGAGAACTGATGCGACGAAGCCATTTGCTTTCGCCCATCTGATTGCCATACGATGGCCATCCGGTCCGTCATCATCGGTAGGTTGTGAGAAGTTTTCCGTCAGGTAGACGTGAAGCCCGACAGTTTCCAGCGCACGGTAGACATTAGTGGACCATATGGTGTAGTTCGTTCCGTCGAGTTTAGGGCGCAATTGAAGAAGATGGCTGTATTTGGATGGTTGGATGGTTTTTTGTAACGAGAAGTGGGTATCGTTTTCATCGTCGGTGTTTTCGTCAAGGAATGCGATGGATGTTGGTGGCGTGTTTTTGGCCGGTGAGGATCGTCGCGAGGCTGGTTGTGAACTCGCATGAGACCCGAGATGAGGCGATACTGATATTAGTGGTTTTGTAGGCGAGCGAGGCAGTGGGGTGAATTCCGCAGATTGCAGCCTCCCGATGGTGCTATCATGAAGAGAGTTCTGGTGTGCCAGGTGACGTCTACCGCGGGGAGGATCTCGACTTCTAGACATCCGTGTTTGGTTTCAACTGTGGTAATTGAGGTTGGTGGGTTGGGTTGTACGCTGATTGTAGATTGAGTCCCAAGATTCTGCGCTAGGCAAGGCTCATAACCTAATATAAGTGGACTCGGTGAGTGCTCCAGTTGACCATGGAAGAGACTGAATTATCTACCTAATATAAGTGGATTCAGTGAGCCTCCAGTCGACTGTAGAAGAGACGGGAGGAGCATTGCAAGAGGGCGGACGCGTGTAAGTAGCTACGCGTGTCACAGCCACAACCAAGAAAGGAAAGGTAGAAGTAGATTGTAGGGGCGATTTCCCACAAATATTTCGTTATATGGACGCAAATACACAGCAGTGAATTGTCTTTCGCGTTCTGGTCACCTTGGTAATTGAGCATTATCTTTGTAGAGAATCCTCAGAGTTTGCCTGAATAGAAGCTACCACTTCACGAAAAAAGGAAGTAAATTCGTCAGAGTCAGGTACCTTGTGTACACGTATAGTAGGCAAATGAAATCTTCATATCAACTAGTGCCTTACCAATCCCAATAGCAAAGTCGATGTCATCGCTGGAAAGAACAAGGCTAGACGACGGGGAGTCGGGTGATATGTGGAACGCAGGTATGAGCCACACCCATCCGAGAGCAATCTGTAAATAAAAGATGAGCACACTTTCGTCGCGAAATGTACTGCAGGTGACGACCTCGCCCATGAAGAGTTTGATACGAAGTTCGCGATGCGCTTCAAGCAGAATACCCGGCGGGTCTTCTGGGTCGTCTTCTTCTACTGGCAGTGAGACAAGGGCATAAGAACTCTCTAATGTGCACTTTTGCGGACTTTCACGACTCGATTCAGGTGTTGGCTCGCGCAACTGAATCCAATCTCCTTCAGCGCCATTCAGAGGACGTAGGACGTAAGTCAAAACTGATCTTCTCTATCAATTAAGACATTAGAGTAAGTCGAATTGGAGAGTGATAGTTGCATACACTTTCAGCTTCTTGGGTGGGTGGGATGTCTGATGTGCCCATCTGTGCAAAACTACGTATCATCTTTGACTTGTCCCATCGATCCCCTCTAAAGGGGCTGGTTTGTATCGCACCAGCCGAGTCGCATGACTCTTTCTCCCAATGTTCGAGCTCGTTGACAAGCCGGTCACTATACCGTGCCAGAGATGCCCAGAGCCTTCCTGTCGTTGACTCACTGGCTGCACGTGCTTTTCCGGCCCTCGTGAGTACCACACTTGCTGCCTGCACGAGGTGAGGTTGTATCCTGGACGGTGCACGCATTCGGATCGTAAGCTTGGTGACTTTTACTTTCGTAATCTGTGGTGTCTCGTTGAAGAGAGTTTCTTGATCTCCCGGATGGTCCTTTCCTAGGGACGATTGTAATGACGGGGGTCCTTTGCCATCGAGAACTTGCGACCAGTAAAACAGCCATCGCCGCTGGCTCGGTATGCTGACACCCATCTTAGGCTTTTTGGAAAGTGGGACGTCTGGACGATATCTCGAAGGGTGCAGAGAAGGTTTCATACGTCTAGACGTATGGAGACCAAGAACTCTTTCTAGTGAGTTCACCATTGGCTCTGACGAAACCCGGGATAGGTTCGCGCCGGAAGGGACAGAAGCAGGGCGGTCAGCTGTAGCGGGTAACACCGCAGACGTATCTGTCAATGGTGTCTGCAGACCCTCCTTGTCGTCGATCAATGACCATCCGCTGAAACTGTCATGAAGAGAGCTGGGAATCGACGCGGAGGGTGAAGCGTAAAGTGAGAGCAAATATGCGCATGCTGCAGTGCCTGACCGCCCTTTGCCAGCTAGATTGCCAAACGGCGTTGCACTAAGAACGGAAGGAGGAGATAGAGACATCTACCTTTACAGTGAAGCACTGCTACCCGGGCGTCTGAGCCAGATAGCCATGCGTGTATTTCTCGCGTGACTAACGGGAGATATAAGAATGGCGGAACGCTGTGAAAGGGGGGGGGGGGTATAATAAGTATGATCCTTGCACGAGAGCCAACGAGACCTACTGGCGATCCGGGAAGGGGTATCTGCTAACGCGACCTTCGAAGACGCTTTCGTGATAGGCGTTTTCTCTCAAAGGGCAGAAATTGAACACCCAGAAATCGGAGCCGTGTCGAGCTGACAGGAACCGCTGAACATCTGTACGGTGATTGCGATAGATACTCTCCACGCCGACTGCAGGAAAACCCATGACGATGATCTGGTCCGTCACATAGACCAAGTCTTTTTCCATAGACATGAAATCGCCATTGGTGAGTGAAAGGGGGTGAGCATACCTAATTCGAGGTTGAGTTGGTCGTCCTTGAAGCGAGCTTTCCCCCCCGAAACCAAGCGTTTTAGATAAAGGGACATTTCAGTTGTTAGTACCCGCGCTAATAGTAGTGTGACTTGTAGCTCATTGAGCCAGGTTTCAAGGTGATTACCTCAGCAAGCTGGTTAATGTTAATGTTATTTTGCTGTTGAGCCAAAAAGTGCAAAAGCTGTCGAGCGATGGACATCCAGTCGACGACGCTCTCCACACCGACAAAACGCTCAGCGTCTCCCCCACTCGACCATCGACCATTAAAGCGTCCCTCAACGTCCTCCCCAGAGGAGGGCGAGCTCGACGACGGCGAGTCCTCTGCCCTGCCGCCACCTATCCATCTCTCCCCGGACCTGCCCTCTCGACCGTCATCGCCGACGTCTGCAGGCAAGTTCGAGTCAAAGATAAAGTTCCCTTTCAAGGCAAAAGTGCCTCCACAATCCACCGAGCCCCGCTCCTCCTCGCGCTTCGGACCCGACGACAGGAAGCCCGCACAGCAATATGACCGTGCGCCAGATGACGACCATCGTCGCGACAGGCCCAAGTTTCGTGACCACCGTCAGCAAGATGGCCAGTCCTTACGTCGCCGTACGGCAGACAGCTGGGTGCCTGACGAACGCAACTGGGACAGAGACCGCGACAGAGACAGAGACCGGCGGCCACCTCCGCCATGGGACCCCCCGCGGGACAGAGACTGGGACAGACATCCGTACGACAGTCGCTCTTACAGGCCCCATCCACCGCCCCCGCTGATGCCACCGCGTGGCGCGCGAGACCGATATCCAGACAGAAATTTCGACAGAGATATTCCCCGTGATCTCGCACGCACTCCTCCACTTCCCCAATCACATCGTCCTCGTTCCCCCTTCTCGCCACGTCAATCCCAGTCCCAGTCACGTTCCTCCTCGCCGTCCTCGCCAAATCGCCATCGCAAACACAGACTCCCGACCCGTCGATCACCCGCCCCTGCATTCTCACCTTTGTCCAGGGACTTCCGTTCAGACAGGGTGCGCCCTGAACCCTGGGATCGTGACCAACGATTAAGGAACAACAACACCTACTGGGGCTCGGGTGCACCTCCACCGAGTGCAAACAGAGCAGGACGTCGAAATGCCGCCACTCACGAGTTTCCACCCATAGGTGAGTTACAGATTTGATGCACATATGTCCCAGAATGTGACTATCATATTTACAGACGTGGAATGTCGTCCTGTCTCACCGTCACCTGTGTCCCCTAGACAGACGCCCCCACCACCGCGTTCCCCAGTACCGCCCGCACCACCCTCTGAGCCTATGGAGGAGTCCACGGCTGAGGATTCAATGCAAGTCAAGGATGACAGTCTACCTGCAGCTCATGCAGCAGTATCCTTTGCTCTCAAACGTCCCAATGCTCCACGTGGCGACCATTCTCCATCTCCGTTGCCTTTACCGCCTGCGAGAGACGAGGATGTTCAGAGAGCACGGGAGAAACGGGCTGCGGTTGGCGATGATGAGAGGGGTGGGCAGATTGGTGAGGGCGGGAGGCTCACACAGATGATGGGAAAGAAGAAGCGGGAACCCGTGGAGAGGTCGCGTAAAGAGGAGATGGAAGCGTATGGAAGGACGTTCGAGGGATGTGGTAAGCAGTTAGATTACAATGCCACGACAAAGGTTGGGGAAGGGACGTTTGGGTACGTGATATATGCGATGTGGTTGTGCGGTATGCTCACCCGTTGCGTTTGCGCTACCCAGTGAAGTCCACAAAGCGGTTCAAATATCTACAGGACGAGCCGTGGCTCTGAAACGCATCCTCATGCACAATGAGAAGGAAGGAATGCCTGTGACTGCTCTTCGGGAAATCAAGATTCTCAAAGCCATGAAGCATCCATGTATCGTGGACATCGTCGACATGTTTGTGGTTCGGAGTGAGTTCTAATTCCCTCGTTCTTCCTCTTTCTCACCCGTGGTTACATCGGTACTGATGTGATTGGCGTGACACAGGTAAAGGCAAAGAGTCTCCTCTCTCGGTGTACATGGTCTTTCCGTATATGGATCACGACCTTGCAGGATTGCTGGAGAACGAGAGAGTAAAGCTACAGCCTAGTCATATCAAGCTGTACATGAAGCAACTCTTAGAGGGAACGGAGTATATGCACCGAGTGAGTACCCAATTTCAGTTTCATATCCGATCTGTGATGAACGTACACATGCACACAGAATCACATCCTCCATCGTGACATGAAAGCTGCCAACTTACTCATCTCCAATAGCGGATCCCTGCGTATAGCCGACTTCGGTCTCGCACGTGCATTCGATCCCTCTATCGTTCTCCCATCGACAGGTGGTGACTTACAAGGCAAAGGTGGAAAATACCCGGATGGGAAGGAAAAGAGGTATACAAATTGTGTTGTGACAAGGTGGTATAGACCTCCCGAGTTACTCCTTGGAGCGAGGCAGTATGCAGGCGAGGTTGATATATGGGGCATTGGGTGAGTCATCTCTTTGTCGTTCTTTATGGTCTCAAGAGACGCGGGACTAGTACGCTAATCGGTCATCTACAGCTGTGTCCTTGGTGAGATGTTCATGCGCAAGCCGATCCTTCCCGGGACATCTGATATCGATCAATTGGAGAAGATTTGGCAATTGTGTGGGACACCTAACCAGCATACATGGCCTAACTTTGATGCACTACCTGGGTGTGAGGGAGTGAAGCGGTTCCAAAATTACCCAAAAAAGTTGAAGCCTACGTTTCTCAGGTGGGCAGCCGATGACAGGAGATTCATTCATTGAACATGTGTTGACATTCTTCACCCTCGGTCGTGTGCAGCATCAGCATCGGTCCAGAAACATGTGATCTCCTGGACAAACTTCTGACGTGTAATCCGCGGGATAGGATCACAGCTTCTCAAGCACTCGATCATGATTACTTCTGGACAGACCCATTACCTGCCGATCCCAAAACGTGAGTCGCCACCGTTAATCTCCTTCCTCTCCTCGCTCATGTTGCCTGGATCCTTAGTCTCCCCGTCTATGAAGCGTCACACGAATTCGACAAGCGAGGACGTCGGAACAACCTCCCGCCACAGCAACATCCTCACCCGCCCCCCGAGCACGTACGTCCTGCGCTTCAGCATGGACAGGGGTTCTATGGGCACCCTCCACCTGGGCACGGTCATGGTCACGGACACCCACCGAGAGGTGTACCCCCTCCGCCGCCTGTGATGTTCACTGCATTGATGCAGCAGGCGCAAGGTCCACCCGGAGCTGGCATACCCATGGGTGGTGGATATGGACCCCCGCCGCCAGGCACATATGGGCATCCTGGGCCAGGTATGGGACCCATGAATGGATACGGTGTGCCGCCCCCGCCGCCTCCGCAGGGTTATCCACCGCCGTTGCCAATACCGTCTTATGGCCATGGCCACGGATACGGACATGGACGGTATCATCCGTCTGACAGAGACGAGAGGGGTGAGAGGGGCGGCACTTCAAGACCACCTCTACATCCGTCGTTGCCTGCGCGACCTCCGGGGTTACCTCCGAAACCGTCTGCGCCACTCGGCACTGGAGGAGGTCGGTACGAGCGCGAAAGGGAGAAAGATAGGGATTGGGAACGAGAACGGGGGAGAGAGCGAGAACGAGGGAGATACGGAGGGCCAGCCACGGGAGGTGGGAATGACAATGGAGGAAATGGCAATGGCAGTGGTGGGCTCAGTGGGGGTTTACCGTATTCATAAGGGTGCGTTGCATCGTGTCGCGTCGCGTTTTCTTTTCTCAATCACCCCTCTCCCTTCGTCGGCACTGTCCCTACTGTTCTGTATCGCTTGGTCTAATATAGCCCATCACTCAAGAATCGATATTTGCATCAAACCGCACCTCGTCGTCTCATACATACAATTATCAGTTACAATCAATCAATCAATCATTTAGTTGTTGGGTTATTAGTGCCACTGTGATGTAGAATGCTAGATAGTGATAGTTCAGGTAGTTACCACTCTGTA
>JBBPUO010000015.1:8140-34399 GCA_038094755.1 Caloboletus firmus | reverse complement strand
GCCTTACGACCTGGCTTCGTCCGCACCCAGAAGCTAACCAAATGGCACTTCATTAATCTGGTTGTCCAGCTCGTGTTCGACTATGTCTTGGTGCAAACTTTCGGTATTCGACCATTATTATACCTGCTGTTCTCCAGTTTTTTTGCTGGTAGTCTACATCCATGTGCCGGTCATTTCATCGCCGAACACTACGTTTGGGATGGTCTCAACCAAGAAACTTACAGCTATTACGGCCCCCTCAACATTCTCGCCTACAACGTACGTTTGTTATTCCGCCTCGTCATGCTGGCTAACTCTTTGCCAATCAGGTGGGATATCACAACGAGCACCATGATTTCCCATCCATCCCTTGGACCCGTCTTCCCGCCCTTCGTGCGCTTGCGCCCGAGTTTTATGACTCGATTCCTTCGCACCCAAGCTGGCCCATGGTCATTATCAACTTCATCCGGGACCCCGAGGTTGGCATTTTCGCACGTGTGAAGAGACCCACAAAAGGTATCCCGCTCAGTGGCCAAGTCACCCCGAGCGGGAGCTGCAGCGGATCGGAGAAGGACTGAGGAGGATTCCATTGACGGACTGACCACGGATGCTTTACTTATGGTATTTTATACATTCAAGTTTCTAAATGAAACAGTTGAAACGTCGAGCCGAACCGATGTCATCGGTTCTGACATGAATGCCATATATTTGTTTTCCGACTGACCGATATTTTACGAACGCAGGCATGCTGACAAGCATGTGTGCAGCCCCCACACCCTTGAAAGCCTCATCAACCATTTTCTCTGCTTCTTTCTTTACGCTCATCGACTCTATCAGAAACATGAACAACGCGCCACTCAAATCTGGACACGCTTTGGAAGCCCCGATGGCTCCAGTAACTAGAAAGCGTCATAGCAGAATAGACACCGACAAGGTTATCGAGCGCCCATACCTTCCCCGCGCATCTGTCGCGCCGAGCGCCGAGCATCCCGACGGGAGCGCCCGCCACGCTGAAAAGTACGCGGACTACGTTAGTACCCCCTCCATCTAGTTCCCACCTTTCAGTCTCAAACGACATTGACCCCTCTCTAGTCTGTCATGCAGCAACACTGCATCTATTGGGATATGGATGCTGATGGTGTGATTTGGCCAATCGACACCTGGCGCGGGTTCCGCGACCTCGGGTTCAACCTCTTGTTCTGCTTTCTCGCGATGATCGTGGTCCACGCTACACTGTCGTTCCCTACCAGGTCAGTCGTCAGTTCGGCGGACCGTGGTGTGCACAGCAAAGCATTGACATGAATGGATTTTGTTTCAGACTCGCCATCAGCTACATCCCCGACCCCTTTTTGCGCATCTACATTAAGACGATCCACGCTAACAAGCACGGATCCGACTCGGGCGTCTTCGACACCGAAGGCCGCTTCGTCCCGTGCAAGTTTGAGGACATGTGGACCAAGGTCAGTGAGATCATCCCCGGTTTTCTTTCGTTGATTGCCGACGCTGTTATTAGTACACGACGACGAACCCCAAGGGTATGCCTCGTACGATGATGAGTATGTACGAGCTCTGGTCGTTCATGCACGGAAACCGCCTCGCGATGGATCCGTTTGGATGGGTCGCCGGTTTCTTGGAGTGGGTGACCACGTTTTTGCTGGTGCAACAGGATGGCAGGGTCGACAAGGAGGACGTGCGACGGGTGTTGGACGGGTCGCTGTTCTTTGAGATTAGGCAGGCACGAAAGAGTGAGCAGGGGTGGACCAAGGGATGGGGCTTGGGCGGGGACGGGTTTATTGGCGGGGAGAAGCTGCTTCCGTTTGGACTCTGAGTTGGCCGCGCAGTGCGCCTTGTCAGTAGTTGGATATGTATTGTATAGTGGACTTGGTCTGGACTTTCCCAAGTCAAGTATCGATTTGTCTCGTCACCCTACATCAGGGCATCTGTGGTAATTGTCACCAGAAGCGACGCCCCGTCCCCCCCCCCCCGTGTATTGAGAGCCAACCCATCATCACAGGCAGCCGGCGTGGAATACGTGCAGCAAGAGTGCTGAAACAACGATGGCAGGACCCTACTTGAAAGTCTGGCCCGACCTTTTCCTGCCTCGTGGTTCGGACACTCAAAACCACATTGACAAGGCTGAGAGCAGCAAGTACGCCCTCGATCATGGTACAGCTTCTTGACAGCCGATACCGGAAACCGGCGGGTCACCTGCGAGGACTCGGACCCATGGTCTCCAATCGATCGAGTGGACCAGCGAAAAGGGACATCACCAATCTCTCTCCATCGTTTCCGCAGGGAGACGGAAAGATCGCTCAAAAGCCCTGCGTTGCGATGATGATGCCAGCTAGCCGAAATACATATCGCAAAAAAAAAACGTGATGTTGCGGCTGCGACGTCAGCGTCGACACCTGGTCGCATTCAATCTATAAAAAACGGGATGTGGATGGCACGCACAGCGGCTGTTCACCGGGGGCCATCCTGAGCGTGAGCGTCTATAGCCCCTCGACGTGGATGTGGGCATCGGCGGGGCTATGTCAGCGTTCAGAGTGCGTGGCGTATCCACCGCGCGCCTGTAATTTCGAGGGAAGAGAAAGAACAGACAGATAAATATAAAAATAAGAGACATCGATCCCAGGAGAAAGTTTCACAGTACCTTTTTTGATGTAGCGTCATCCGTCCTGTCGTGGCTTGTGCCGGGTCAACCAGGTCTCGGTGAGCTACTTGCTGGATTCATCCAGGCCGTGCCTGAGCCTAACATTACACCCTCGGTCGATGACGCTGCCACGAACAGGAACTGTCGTGTCGTTCTCGCGTTCCCTTTTCGATGCACTTGACACCAGGCGGCATACGTGTGAATGCAGGTAGCACCGGGGCCCGTCGTCACTGTTCTCCCAACTACTATCGAGGGATGCCGAGGACATGCAAGAGTTTGATGTGGGCAGACGTGCGACCCAGCCCACGGAACTTGTGCACACGCCTCCGTCTCCTTTCTCGGGCCCAACCATAATAACAGGGATCTTGTATGCACATGCACATGCACAACTAGACGCTGTCCCTTGACCAGATGTTCTCCAGACAGTACGCACGTTGGCGGTTCGTAAATAACAAAGTTCGTGATGATCACAAATGGTTTCTCCGCATCGTATTCTGTCGTTAACACAAAAAGTATAACATGTTCCTGTCCAGTTGTAGAGTCATCGATCTTTCCTTGCCTATTAAAAACCATCAAACCTTTTTACCAAGGCCTGACTAGCCGGAGTCGATACCTTCAAAAATCAGCATATGCAAGAAAATGACATGATTACGTAGCGCTATAATCATGATTGCACGCGGGAAGCCTCGTGCAGTCAAGAGTAAGCATAGATAGACAACTCGACGCGAATGCTGGCCGTGTCTAAATGCAAGAAGTATATGAAATATTGCAAAAATTCCAAGTTCGAGTATCATAGGTGCAATGTAGTGGAAAGAAATGTCTTACTCCTAGGTGAACGCACACCAAGAAGTGCGCTATATGACACAAATGAGACCGTGAGGCTTATGCCATTAAATCAACGAGAATAGTGATGATGCCGAGGACTATTACATCAAATGCGGGTTAGCATACAACGATGTCCAGTGGGCGGAAAACCGACCAATTTCAATGGCGATCAAAGCAATGACAATCTGTTCAAGACGCTCTGCGTGCCTGCTGGAGACCGATTCCTTCAGGAGTTGAAGCATGTCTTGAAGGACCTGTTATTACTCCAATTGTCAGCCACAGGCCACGTGAACCACATTAGGCGAGCCAGTTCAACGGACCTCTACACGTGTATTCAACAGGTCGATGCGTTGCGGAATTTCTAGGTAACTCCTCGCAGCTTCATAGAGGGGTTGCAAATCGGGGTATGTCTGTCTCATTCCGTTAATGTCCGCGGAGAGCGAGCGCACCCGCGTCGTAAAAAAATACGTACCCAAAACACCTCCTGTAAGTGAGACGATCAGAAGTCAACGTCACTGGTCCGATGCACGGAGAAGATGGACGAAGTAAACGTACTGGTGAGTCTAGTACGGATCCGACAGTGTTAATGTTTGTTCGCAAGATGAAGAGTTCTCCCGTTTTACGCATGATCTCTATTCTTTACGCATTCGCAAAGGGCGTCACGGATTCAAAAGGGAGGGCAACACACCATTATGGGGCATCCCGATCTTGCCTGTTTCTGAAAGTGTTTCAGGTATGTCCTTTGTTTCTTCTATTTTTGAGGATATGAGCTCCTCAAACTAGAACGGGAACAATTAGATAAGAATCGCCAAGGAAGTACTACATCAAACACACCAATGATATCTTGACCGATTGGGAGAGGGCATGTGATAGTGACAACTTGGTCCTACGGTCCGTGGTTTTACAGGATAACATAAAGGGGTGATATGGGGCTTACATGTATCCTGAGCCATGCCGGAGAGTGATCACATCGTTATATATTCTTTTAAGGAAGTTGGATTCGGGTTATATGGATTAGATCCCACGCTGAGGATAACACACACATACCGACTGTAGTTGGCGTAGTAATAATTCAAATCTTCCATCTCAACGTTGTCGGGCCCTGGGCAAAATATTCGCAAACCATCATATTCCCAAGACGCACACGGCTCACCCAGTCTATCCACTTCGAATCGTCGTCTAACAAATCGTTATGTGGATACCCGAAAAGTGAAACAGACCAGCTCACATGGACGCGAGGAAGCGTTTCTCTTGAGCCTCTGACATGCCCCAGATCACGACCGTGCCGTAGCCAAAGACAAATATCTCTGCTTCGTTGGGCATGGCATGGAACTTGCTCCGCTTCTTCTTGGTAGGGTAAGCGTTACTTGCATCAGGCGTTAGTGGGTTCAACTCAGGAACGCCAAGCAGATCTCCCGTATGGTTACTGCGTTTCACATGGACGTCCGAACTGCTCGACGGTTCATACGCATACGGGGTGTAAATCACGTCGTCGATGATCTTCGCATCCGTATGATATGCAGTGCGTCTTGCATTGAAAAACTTGATGAGCTCAGGAAGCAGGTACGATCTATCACCACAGTGTTACATTTCAATACCGTTTGGCGACCCCTGGCGGGACGGAAAAACGAAATCAAAAATGGGAATAGACGTACTGTGAGGTGGCATACGCAGTCACCCTAGGCAGCGACTTGGCCTTCTTCTTGGTCAACCTGAGCGCATCGCGTCGTGCGGTACCATGAGGAATCTGAGATATCTGCCGTAGACGTCCTTCGGCACCCTCATCGTCGTCCTCTTCGTCGGCCTCCTCTTCTTCTTCATCGTCGCCTTCGTCCGTGTCCCCAGTGACATTCGGACTCTCGTCGAGTTCTGGGGTAGGTCGTGTTGCTGGGCCTGGGGTTGTCGGTTGGTCAGGGAGGACCTTGAGTTTCCCGGCCGTCTTGGTCGAGCGGTTTGCCCCACGAATCTTTGGCTCCGCTTGGCTAGTCGAAGGCGACGGCGGTGGATTCGTCTTTGGGAGAAGCGGTTTCGAGGACATTAGTTCGTATACAGAGACTTTCGCTCGTCGTCCAGCACGGCGTTCGGCGGTCCAATTCAAAAATAGACACCAAAGTGACTTGGGGTTTGGTTTGGTCAGAAAAAGAAAATATTTACTTATTTATTTCAATTATTTATTATTTAACTATTTAAGAGCAAAACATGACATCACTGCGGTATTTTATTTGGCGTACACACTTTTTGAGTCGGCGCTATTTTGATGCACACACGAAGCCTGGGATCAACAAAGCTATATTATTTCTCTCTCCCCCAGCACCCACCATAACATCCAACCGTTCTCACCAGACCCTCACACGAGGAAAATGCCTCTCCGAATCCCGCGCAGCCATTGTACCCGTACTAAATCCCAAGCGCCCTACAGCGGGCTCGCACGGTAGACACTTATGGGTCCCAAGGAAACGACCAACACCGAATCCATCGCAAAATGGAGCTTGTCAGGGGCAAATTAAAACCTGGAGCCCCATCGCCAAGCCTCCGTCGATCGGATATGTACAACACACGTAACGTATCGTCGCACGTACGCCCTTGAAGAGCGAATATGCACCGGTCCTCGGGTTCTTATCAGCCCAGGCCAGCCTGTGGCCCCCTGAAAAATGGGTTCGGTCGGATTTACGTTTTTTCTCTCTCTCTCCTTTTCTTCCTTGCAGCAAGGGTCGGAGATGATCATCACATATATGTGTACGTATGCTGGTACTGGGTTCTCCTTGGTGAGTCGAGGTTCCCTCTATCGGTGCCTTGGGCGCTTTAACATCGCGCTGGTCGCTGCGTTTCGCTCTTGATCAGGTTGTCATTGCCTGTGTCGGTCGTCGTAATGCCTATTTCCCACCCGACCGCAAACACGGGCAACACGGATTCATCGGACGACCGAAACGAGACAGTGTAGCTAATCATATCGTACCCAGGAGCCTCTAAAGCCCTCGGCCCCAAGGGAACCAACGCCTGAAAATACCTGAGTAGTTTGTCCGCGGTCTAATTGCCACGCTACCTCCTTTTGTATAGAACGGAAGCTGAGCGCGGACTCGTTTAGATCTAGATCTCGTAGTCAAAATCAGACTTGTCGAGGAGCATCCATGATAGGTTGGCTCGACGGACTCCGGCGAGACGGCGCCTCCCGTTTTTGCCTCAAGATAATAATGGGATACCGTCCTGATTGGTCCACCAACCGTTGTCGTGGCATTGACTAGGTCCCAAGCTGGGCGAAAGGGGAACAAGAACGTCGAGCCCCATCTGGGATACACGGGAAACAACACCCACTTGATAAGAATCGAGAGTACAATGATAGTAGATTCACCCCGGTATCTTCCGTCATTCTCCCGTGTCCATCATTACTGTGAAGAGCGCTCCAATCTGACACCAGGTCCGTCCTCAGGCTGTCCGTTTCTTATGGTCACCCCCCTCCCCCCCCCCTCTTCGCCCATGCACCTTTTTTTCCGAGCTTCTTTTCGCCGCTGCTAAGCCGATCATCCAAAGTGTGTCCAGGATGAAACATCGCACGTGCGGATCCATCGAGAACGTAAGGATGATTACTATATGGGCCCAGAGCATATGCTGCCTTCCATCCGCCGGGCACAACGTGCTTTCGCTACTTTCTCATCCAGCCATGGGTAGCGAGTAGGCTCGACCAATTATGCTGCCGCATTCTGCCGCATACTCAGGGGGGGCGAGGTGCAGCGCACATATAAACTTTCGGAGAACATACACACACTCTACAAAAAATGAAACTCAATACTCAAAAACCATGGCACTGGGAACAGACTCTCACCTGGTCTGGGAAGCCCATTCCAGTTCCGGACAGCATTTACGTACGAGCATGCCAAACTGGTCAGACTTCTCGGGAAAAGGAGATCACCCCATAGATACAATCTGGAACCAAATATATTTAGTAAATCCGTTGTCGTGCAATTACCGCTCACGGAAATTTCACAATACTGCGAGAAAAATGCAGAGCACGACAACCCTCTTCGTCATCACAAATAAATAAATATAAAAAAAGTGGTCAATTTTTCGGAATGTCCGTGAGCATGGACATAATTTACACATCCAATTTCCGGGATTCGAGAAAGATCCCAGTCGAAGAACCTCATCAGTCTCTATTTCCCCCGGCACGGTCACCGAGCATCGCACCCCCTTACCGTCAAAGACCTTTCTGCTCCGCGTTCCCAGGAGACGTAATACTGCCCACGAGCGAGGAAGCACTAGTAACCAACTGAGATGAGATTGTTGATTAGCAATTTTTTCATTATCACCGCACCGCCACTGCATGCCGTGCGAGATGAGGTATCCACCCCTCTCTATTCAAAGTTGACGTATGATTGCGTTCGTCCACGGAAAACCACTCTTTTTTTCCTTCCTGTTGAAAGTTTCGTCGGATGTGAGTCATGATAAATTTTGATCTATCAAACGTATCCATGCGGCCACTCGCTCGTCGTCAACGGCATCCAGAACGAATTTTTTTCTGCCCATTCTCGGCGGATTCGTTCTATATGTTGAACAATACCGTGACGGGTGTAACTATCTGGGTTAAGGACCACAAAAAATACCTGCAGCCACCGATCAATGAACCTCGGTTGAGCTCAGTCAGCACGAGTGAACGCGCCCTTGCCAACAAAGAGCCAAGGTTTACCTGGAGTTCCCGCGGATTTGACCAAATAACGATCCCCGGGTGCACTCTGCGGCGTAATACATGTCTGCAAAGTGAAGCCGGCCATTGAAATTCTCAGGCGCTGGAAATAACAGGTCAGTCAACACGAGGACTGAACATTTTGTGACGAAATACGCACGAACACCTTCCCCCCCCTACCTTGGGCCTTCCACTGGGTGACACAGTCCCTAACACGCCAAAGGAACTCGCGTGGCCCAAGACACCCAAACGTCATGTAAGGGGTCGGGTAATTTCCGATGGAGTCAAGCCCGTCATGTATCTGGATAGTCACTCCCTCGAACGTACACACGTACCAAAAGAGTCGTGGCTGGAGGATCAAAAGGCCGCAGAGGACTCGTCCTTGGCTTCGAGAACGTAGTGACACGCACCGCATCTTCACAGAACGCAGCCAGACTTCTCAGTGCTTCTGATTCACCTCCCCTGATGCTCGTTGTAGCAAGGGGCAAGCCGAGCTCCTCGAGGGTTGGAATTTCAAAAGTTTCCCCCCCCGGGAACTAGCACATGAGTCTGGATCGCTGGATCATGAGGTGGTCTTTTTGGTGATGCGATCGGTGAAGAAACCATAATACCGTAACACAAGTTACCTCCGTTTCACGCTCGCCGGGGTTGAGATCGACATCACGGCGGACAGGATGTTCTGTACGTGTGAACACCGGAGTATCTGTACTTCCCGAAGGGGGGACATGTTTGGGAGCACGGCCGGGAGCCGGGAGATCCTTGACAGCCTGAGGAAGCATGAAAGAAAAAAAGGGGGGGGGGGCAGCGGAGAGGAAATCAGACACACAGGACCCATTCCGTTGAATGGGTGTAAAGTACCGGGCGCCATGAGGAAATAGACAGCGTCAGTTTCCTGCCGTGTGTATCCACTCGTGAGGGTCGTACGACTTATGACCAAGAACATCCAACACCTGCACGCCCGGTCGCAGCAGGTACACATGGATTAACGCTCGCGCCGCCCTTTTCAAACACGAGATGCGTAATGCGCCACGCTCAGCAGAGCGCTGGGGAGGTCCGCGGATGACCAGGGAGAAGCGCGAGAAAGAGCGTGCATGCCCTACAAATGGAAGCGCATTCAGACTGATCGTACGTCCAAGTCACGAATAAACAGGACCCTTTCTCGGGTGCGGAATACCCACCTGTTCACACCTACTTTGTGAGCAAAGACGTATTCGGGTCCCAGATCCACATCTGCAAAGATTTACCTGAAAGTTGGCTGAATCGGGAGAATGCTCTGAAGGAACATACAGGATAAAATACATCCGAGTGCAGATTAAGCGCTGCGTGGAAAGCGGGTGGGTCGTGTAGAGGGAGATCTGTGGGAAACTGGAAATAGAGGATGCGAGCGGGCTGAGGTTGGTCGGACATGTTCAAAGGCCAACACGGCACTTGTATCTCGCTTGTCACATGCACCTTCCTGGCCGAGTACCGTTTAAACGATAAATCACATTCAGATCAATGTGTGCATGCGATAGCGTACAGAGAGCAAAGCAAACTCCAGAGTGTGAGTCCATAATCTATATAAGTGAGAGTCCAATCTAGAATGCGCAACAAGGGTAGATCAAGCCTTTGAGTGATACGGAAACAACAGTCCTTGCGTGTCGGATCATGACTAAAACTTCATCCTGCCTGAGAATGAGTGGGAAGGTGAGTGCATAGGAATGGTTCCTTTGAGCGTGGTCGACGTGAGCGTAGAGAAGCGCTGCAAGAACTGCTCATCAATGGGATCCCGCCTCGGGTAGGAGAGGTTTTGGAGATAATCGAGGGGCACCAGTTGTTCCGACAAATGAACGGGACTTATCCTTGGGCTCGGGGTCGCTGGCATGGATGACGATGAAGAAGGGGGAGAAGGGCAGATGGTCGCCATGGGCCCAGCGAGGCTGTCTCGATACCGTGCGTGATCTCGCCCAGCGATCAGATTAGGTTCCGAGTACGTAGTTTGGCGGACGCCACTTGAGGAGCTGTAATGGGGGTGCTCGGCCGATGACGGCAGAGAAAAGGCAGTTTTCCGCGCGCCTGGTGGTTCTGATAGCTCCAATTGGGAAGCACTGGCCGAGGTGGGGAACTGGGCATAGACGGGTGTCGGTGCTTGGTAGAAAGAAGGCTGAACGGGGACGGGGTCCGAGGCTGAGATGATGCCTTCCATTGGTGCTTGGGAGATGCGTTTTGCGACGACAGATTTTGGGAGATCGTCGTCTCTCCGGGATTTGCCATCTCTGCGGGCACTACGGAACCATCCGTCTGGGACGGGGACATCACCGATCCCTTGGATATTATCGACCGTATTGAGCCGATCGAGCTTTTGCTGACTAAAGTAAGCCGCTGTGAAGCGAGATGATTGGACGCGTCACTGCGGAGATTGCCATGAAACACGTACTGAGGTGCCACTTTCTGAATATGCCTCGGGAGCGATCATCGGGCAAAGAAACGCGCACACTATAAGTTTGCTTTATTAAGCGTTCAGATTCGCTTGTTGCACGGGATCGAGGTGAGGGGTACATGCTGTATGCGTGACAGGTTAATGTAAGAAGACAATCGAATGAAGACAGGTGGAGAATAAGGGAGCGAACAAGAGGGAAGCATGGCAGGGACACGTCGAGAAAAAAGGGTTAAATGACTGACCTAATCATTTGCGCCCAAGGGGTGGAGGCGCTGGCAGGATCATCACTCACGTCGCACTCCTTCTGGTGGTAGAAAAGAAAGTCCTGGGGAGGAATGAAGGAGAGAGAGAGGAGGGGAGGTGGGGAGACATACGTCACGAACTCGACTTGGGCCCCAGCCCATGCCATCTGTCCTGTGGGAGGGGTGAGAGGAGTGGCACGCGGGGGAGGCGGGACGACGAACCATCGCTCCATGCCCAGACCGGTTGCCTCTGAGTTGGCGCTGCGTTCCTCCCAGACGTAAACATTGCCGGGGACGATAGCGCGGCGCTCCTCTGCATCGAGGCGGCGAGTTATGAGGGGGATGACGTTGCGGGCGACGGCGTAAAAGACGTGGAGTGCGTCTCTAGTGGAGCGGATGCGTACGTTCTGGAGGGAGGGATGCTGCATTGGTGGGGGAGGAAGATGAGAAGGGGGTACGTGACAGGGCAGGCTATATATTTGTCGGAAGCACAAGGGAAAGGCGGGGTCGAGAGGAGGGAGGCCAGAGTTGGAAATTATTTTAAGTTTGAATTGAGTTAGCACATGCAGCTGGCTGGTTTGAGAAAAAAAGGCAACGTTTAGATTTGTGGGCGAATGATCGGGGGGCAAACTTTTTTCGATGGCGTTCAGTTACTCAAAATCAGCCGTCGACGTGCGTGCGCGCATTTCCGCTCGTACGGCCGCCAAAATTCTCAACCGCCGGCTCAACCTCCTGCGTGCCCTCCTCCCGCTGATCGGCGGTGCAAGTAAACTCAAAGGTCAAAAGGTAATGGAAGCACCCTATTCCCCCAAAAAACTCGCCATCAAACCTTGATGGAGATGCGAGCCACCCTATTATTCTCTTTCCATTCAAATATCCATCGTCAAACGTTGGCACCAACGTTAATTTTTCTTAGGCGATGGCCCTGTCACTACCCTCTTCCAGCTCCCCCCTCAACGTACCAATTCAAATCGGTACAGCATCGCCAGCCTTAGCGCTTCACTCCTCGATACGTCCTTCGATCACCCCCTCATGTCACGAGGTTGCAAGCGTTGGCAGTCATGTCCACCCGCTGTCTGCTGACTCACCGTCTCCCCTCCCTAGCAAGCTCAGCCAGTCAGAACACGCGGGAACCAGACCGACATGTGGTCTAAACGCCACTAGACGGCTTTCGCGTGCGTGAACTGTTGTTCCAACCCCACTCGACCTCTCGACAAAACACCGTCACCTATTTTTCCAGCTACTAGTCTGCGAGAGAAAAAAAAACACCATCTGCTACCGAAAAAAAAATAGTACCACCACAATTCATCCAACTCAACCCAGATCTAATCTTGAACCAACTCTCGCCTGGCAAAGTGTGCCTCTGGGAACGGTTATTTTCATCCTTTCGGACTATCCCGCCTGACCTCTCAATATCTGTCACTGGGCGCGGTACCCCCCCCCTGCGGGCTTCCGCTTCCTGTGATGAACTGTCCTACAAATGAGTTCGTGCCGCCGTTCTTCCGGCTGGTGTTCCCCGGCTGAAGCTGTGGCCGGCCCCTGAGATCTCGTCTCCTCAATTATGTGAGCGTCATGGAATTCAAACCACAACCTTGCAAGACGTGTGATCAGAATAGCTGACCTCGAGGCTCGCCCGTCCCCTCCTCTCCCTCTCCTTCTCCGTTCAACATTTCCCCAGTGTAAACCGCGAAGGTTTTCACTGCATCGAACCAATTCAGTGTCCGAGACTCCGTGGCGTGCAAACCAGTAGCGACCAATCATGACGCGTACGCCAGACGGGTGTTTCATGGACGTGTTTCCCCACCCCTTGCCACGTTCTGCCGTACCAACTGCCAGCTCATACCAAATCACACACTTAAACCACATCCGTCCACGACTACCTGGCATTACGGATTAACCACCTCCGAGTCCATCGCTTTCCCACCACACCATGCTCACCCCGGGCGCAATCATTTGGGAAAAGGGTCGATGATCCCCTCTCATCACTCAAGCACGTCACACGCCCAGCACAACCATCGCCCACAAGTCGCGTTATCCACTCCCCAGCAGGGTATCAGCTTGCCAACGAGTCAGCTGAAATTCAGGGTAGCGAACGGGGATTACTCGTCCTGTATGACTGTGGCAAACAACGCTCAGCTCGCCAATCCATTCGGAACTCGGAGCCATGTACTTGGTGCTCTAGCCAGCGGAACCAGTGGATGGAACGTTGACGCGTACACGCAGGTTCGCTTTTTGGGGTCGTGATTTGGTCCAAGAGCGGCCAGTCGAGGCGGCCCCCGTATTCGAACCCAGATTCATCGCGTTTGGACCATCGCTCGCGCAGTCTGATGACGATTAAGAGGCCAATCCCGAATCGGTCTGCGCATCTTGTGACAGCGTCTTTCGGACTTGGAGAACGTTTCTGCCTCAAGACCAAGAGCATCACGCTTCTGGATGTTCCCCATCCATGCCTTACACTCCCTACATCACTGCGGACCTAGGTTGGTTTCGCCACCAGCCAATTCCCGATGAAGATCTCGTGCGTGCATCGTTAATGCCATGTCCGACATGCAATGACTAGGTGCGTGTAGGGACATACGACATAGAGCACCCTCGATGTGTTCTTCATAACTCACAGCTTTGAAAGTCAACCACCTTGAGGTGACAAACGGCGGGGGGGGACGCAAAGAATCCCTATGCTTGCGCAACATTATCCTGTCATGATGCAATGAAGGGGGATGTATGTACAATATAAATGTAATGGATCCTGTGCAATGCCTGCCGGAGGTGAGATTGGTGAGTGATCCAGCTGGAAGTAGTAAACGGCTGTGGGGCTGAATCGGAAGCATTGAGCCAGACGGTCGGTAAACAATTATGGGTACCAGGGTTGCCAATCGTCCTTACTCGACCAAATGGTCTTGTGAAAATGGGGTCATTATTGTAAACACTGAAAGCGAGCGGATCTCACCTCGCAATGGAAGTACAATGGGCACCAAGTCTGGGATCTCGGTATAATGCATCTGATCACGGAACATGTACCGTACTCGCAATGATTTAGGAGCCTTTGGCGCCGGGTCATGGAATCCCTGTATACCCGACTACAAGCAAACAATAAACGTCATATAAATATTCCAGTGTATTTCCAAAATTCACCTTGGGTACTTTGTTGGACACGTATAACTGACTATTATGCACGAGTGCTTGAAGAGGTATTGTCACATCTACATCAAGACCGGCTGTTTCATTGTCCAGAGACGTCGGTCCATAAGTGGCCTCCAAGATGACCAGTCCTAACGGGGGTGAGTAAGACGGGGAACGTTGCACTCTGCCGTGAATGCTACCTCCTATCGCTCTTTCAGCATCCATGTGTCTTCTCGCAGGCTCCCGCAAAAGGAGAATGGTATTCTCAGTCTGTCTCATTACCGCCGACCTCTCCTCTTTCAACGTTCTTCGGGCAGCATCAAAGTACCTGAATCCCCGTTCAGTAAGACCCCAAAAATTCAGAGAAGCGTCAACGTACTTGGCACGCTGTGCACGACGGCGAGGTTTGAGTATGAATTGATATCCAAGAGCCAGGGCCGTGGAAGGTATTATGATAGAGTACAAAGCCAGAATGTCATTGTTCTCTGGCGAGAGAACGATCGGCAACGTCCATTTCTGACTGAGATACGATAATCTGACGGCGCGTTGAGTAAAGGTACTCTGATGGAGCATTAGGTGGCTTACTCAAATCTCACAAACACCCCCCAGTTACCTACTCCAGCGGCGGTAGAAAAAGTACTCCTCTTTCCATTCCACGTTGCCGAGATGGAATATGCTGCGCCTGGTAAACCAATTTCCACCCCTGCTTTCAGGCGAAGGGCAAGCTCGTGAAGGAATATGGAATAATTTACTGTGAAGCATGACTCGGCGCCATGAAGAATCAGGCCATACGACCACGATCTAACACCTGCGCCGAAGCCAGTAATTGACCCAGGTCCATTGTCAAACATGGGTTCGGCGGAGTCTGGTACATGTGTGTATTCTTCTGGTAATGTCAAGTCAAACGGCTTTGACGAGTGCACCTGTAACTCTAGACGACCTCCAGGCAGACTCCAAGTCGCTGACGCCTGCGTAGGAGAATGACGGAACAATCGACGACCGACCGATAAGGTTAAGAACGGGGGCAGAGTTCGCCACAAAGAGGGAACAAGACCAGTTCGCAACGCAACGGCATTGTCGTTGTCATTGTATGTCGTTGCTGCGGCGATGATGTGAGGTTTCAGGAACCCCGCTGTCAACTGCAACGGAAGTCATTGACGGACCCCTGAGTGACAGGCAAAAGGGTGTCGCGAACGTGTGAAGCTTACCTCGAGTGCGAATCGCGGGGAAAACTGATGCTGTAGAGTTCCCGTTAAAGTACGGGTGATACTCCGTGGGCCCGGCTGAGCATGACCACTGAGGGCGACAGTAGTTTTCGGACCTAAGCGCTTCTAAAGAGGCGAAATGGAGACAGTGTTTATCAGATCAAATAGATTGGGTTGGGATGGAAGATCTGACCGTAACATTCTGGCGGACCCCCAAACTGGTAACACCAATGCCACGTATGCGGTTGAGAATATTTATGGAATTTGGTGTGGAATCACCGCCGCTCGCGAATAGAGAGGAAGCATTGATTGTACAAACAACCGAGCCTCTTGGCTGAAGAAGCTGTTCAAGGATGTCATGGCGGCGATCAAATTCCCATTCACTGAGCGCGGCCTTGATCTGATTTTCTGTTCGCTGAGTATATTGGTTTGGGGTCTCAATATCAAGAGCGTACTTCTTCGTTATCTCTTGATCGCAGCTCCGTGGGCCATTTCCATTTCAGACCTTCTGGCCCTGAGTGTTGAGGAACAGGGGAGTTATAAGAAGACTAAGGGACCACGGACAGCGGACAGGACTTACCCAGACGATCATAAACTTGTCTGTCGGAGCGAGACCAAACGAACATGAGCGGCACGGAAGGGAGAAAGGGGTCTGGTAACGCACCGGAGAAAGGCATCTGACAAAACTGTTTTACACGACAGTTAGGGGACACGGGTGGGAGAAGACAAGATGAAACGGCGTCCACGAGGGCCTGGGAGCGTTTGGTGAACCTCACCTTCATAAGCTTTCTGAATGTCGAGAAATTTGGAGGCAGCAGTGTCCTTGGTGCGCTCGTCGTGTTGCTTGTCGGGATGAAAAATGACGGACAAGGTTCTGTAGCGTTCCCTTATTTCGGTCTGAGATGCGGTATTGGGCAAATTGAGCACGGCACTAGGTCAAAGGTGAGCTATAAAGTGGACAAGGATGATGTTGGACTGACTAGAGGTAGTCTGGTGTGTCTATAGAGGCCATAAGAAATTCTGCTATGTCCGGTTGCTCGGGCAGGTAATAGTCAATTGCACCGTGGTCATGTGACGTTCGCATCATTTCCCACGCTTGCTAGTGCCACGTCGCGGGCTAAGCTGCCCCGCTTTGACCTTCATCCATCATGACCTCTCGCATACACATTGGCCGCCCAGTGGCACCCAGCTACAACGCTGACCCGCACGGCTTTTCCAATCCCCGCCCCTCCTCCGGTTACAGAGCCGCAAACCCAGACAACCCGGTAGAGAAGCTAAGGGTTCTTGCAAAACAGGTCGAGGATGCCATCGAGGTCTACTCGCAACCCTTCCGACCCCATCTCCCCGCAATCGGTCGCTTCCTCATCGTCGTCACATTCTACGAGGACGCCCTCAGAATCGTCACTCAGTGGAGTGACCAGCTCTGGTATCTGCAAACGTGTGTTTCTCGCTTCCCTGAGCTAGCCCTTTATCAACCCTTTCAACAGCCACAGACACTTTTACTGGGGTCTATCCCATCTTTTTCTGTTTCTCAACGTCATTGTACGTGTCTTTCCCCTGGCTTTCTCGTTCCCCGCAAATCAACCGTGACAAATGTAGGTCATGCTGGCAGCCTCCTCGTCCGTTATATCAAAACGTTTCACGGAATACGCAGTCCTTGGCCTCTTCCTGGTTGTCATCTCTCAAGGCTTCGGTTATGGCCTCATCTTTGACATGACTTTTTTCCTCCGAAACCTCAGTGTGATCGGTGGTCTCGTCATGGTGTTCAGTGAAACACTCATCTCCAAAAGGAAAAACTTTGCCGGTCTACCCTCAATCAGCGAGACAGATCGCAAGAAATAGTCTGTAACGTTTTTAAACTTTCTTCGGTCCCTCTGATCTTCTGTCTCCTTTAGTTTCCTCCTCGCCGGACGCGTCTTGCTCATATTCTTGTTCTTTGGATTCATTCTTCAGGGAAAATGGAGTATAGGTCGTGTACTCGTCTGTCTTTTCGGTCTTGCCGCATGCATCATGGTCGCTGTTGGCTTTAAAGCCAAGTGGTCTGCTACTTTCTTGGTCATCGTGTTGAGTGTCTTCAACGTCTTCGCCAACAATTGGTGGAGTGTACACAGTACACATCCTCAGCGTGACTTCCTCAAGTAAGTATCTGGTTGACTTCTAGTTCGTGTCATTCATGTGTCCCTTAGATACGATTTCTTCCAGACGCTCTGTGGGTTTCCTGGGTGATACCGGCGTGTTGCTTGCTTACTGTTATCCATAGCGATCGTCGGTGGTCTTATCCTTCTTGTGAACATTGGACCAGGTAAAACCCCCTTGAAAGATGATTACCTACCATTGACTTTTTTTTTTTTTCAGGGGGGCTCTCCGTGGACGAGAAGAAGAAAACATATTGAGGGGCTACCAGCAGTCCGTCAGTATCGGGCCCGCGGACGACGCGCTGCAGGGCGGAGATAACTTGCATCGGTTCTCTACATTTGACCCTGAGTACATACGGCGAATATCCACATGATCTTGTTTGATGTAGGCACTCAGGTACACCCGATCCTTGGGTGTGAGTAAGATTTATGAGCGAGTGACCACAAAAGTTGTACTTTGTTGGGCGTTTTTAGTCACGTGGTAACGTTCTTGAGTTCAAGCCATGTAGACACTTTTTTGCCAAGATGAGCCATGTCAAGGTGTACACCGTCAACGGCGCCGTCGCGGGGTCTTCCTCCTCGATACCCGACTGGCTCACGAAGACCAGGTCAGCGAAAGTAAAGGGAAAACGGGCTCTCCGAGAACATGTCGAGGGACAGCTGGAACTCATCCAAGGATTCGAGTTTCCAGAGGCGAGCAACAAAATCAAAACCACGCGGGATGGACACCATACAATCGCAACGGGGACGTATAAACCCCAAATGCGAGTCTGGGATTTGGACGAGCTCACCCTCAAATTTGAACGGCATGGGGATGCTGAGAACGTCGACTTCATTGTAAGTGAGTCCTCTCGACTCTTTTTTCCTCGCTGTCGAAACTCGTAACAAGGACACGGCATGCTCAGTCACAGATGACAGATACTGTCAGATGACTGGACAAAAACGATACACCTCCAAAACGACCGCACGGTTGAGCTGCACACGCAGAGCGGCTTCCACTATCGGACGCGCATCCCTCGTTTCGGTCGTTCTATCGCGTACCACTTCCCATCCTGCGATGCTCTCATCTCAGCTTCCGGAAACGAAATATACCGTCTCAACCTCGAACAAGGACGTTTCATGAACTCACTCGTGCTCAGCGCTCAAGAGGACGACCCGATCCTCGGAGTCAACTGCATAGACATCAATCCCGTGCATCAACTGTTGGCGTTTGGGATCGACGGGCGTGCGAGTGTGCAATTCTGGGACCCCCGTTCGCGTTCCATCGTCGGTGTTCTCGATCTACCCAAGGGTCGTATCGCTCGCAGTACGGGACGGGCCAGGGTGACGCTTCCGGGCGTCGACGATGCGTCGTCGTCGGACTCCTTGGCGGTGACGGCTATTGCAGCGAGGTCTGACGGACTCTCGTATGCAATCGGTACGTCTACGGGGCACACGCTTCTATATGATATACGTTCACCGCGGCCGTTCGGCCTCAAAGACCAAGGGTATGGTTTACCACTGAAAACCGTCGCTTGGCTTGAAGGTGGCAGCCGCATGGTTGGCGACGGGATGGTTCTCAGTGCGGATAAAAAAGTCATTAAAATTTGGGACCGAAATACAGTATGGAGGGTACTCTTTCGTACAATGTTATCCGCTCATGCACCTTTCCAGCCGTTGTCGAATTTTGTATCCATCACTCCGGCCACCGACCTCAATGACGTTCATCACATCCCGGGAAGCGGTTTGCTTCTCACTGCCAACGAAGGCATTAAGATGGCAACGTATTATATCCCTCAACTCGGTCCAGCGCCCCGTTGGGCGAGCTTCCTCGAAAACATCACGGAGGAAATGGAAGACCAAAGTGTGCGGAACGTATACGAAGACTACAAATTCGTCGAGAGGAATGAGTTACGGACGTACGTTATCCTCTCGTGTCGTTCATGTATGTTGCGTTGATCCTTTGCCTCTCGTACGCAGCCTCGGGCTGGATCATCTTATTGGCACGCCTGCGCTCAAACCATACATGCATGGCTACTTCGTGTCTCTCAAGCTTTATGACACGGCGCGTGTTATCGCCAATCCTTTCGCATATGCAGAGTACCGCGAGAAACTTGTCAAACAGCGTCTCGAAAAACTGGCGGATACCCGTATACGCGCACGCAAGGATGGCGCTGTGACTTCTGTCAAAGTCAACAAGGCCCTCGCAGACAGGATCGAACGGAACGCAGAGCGGGAGCGGAGGAGAGAAGAGAAGAAAAAGGCGAGAAAGGCGAGAGCTACAGAAGAGAGCGGAGCGGACGTTGCGGACGAGGCCATGCCTGTCGACGAAGAGGTGGCCGGTGAAGAGCAGCCCACACTCCTTAACGATCCTCGGTTCAAAGAGCTCTTTGAAAACCCCGACTTTGTGGTGGACGAGACGAGCAGGGAGTATGCTCTCCTCAATCCCTCTTCCGTTGCACTGAAGAATGCAAATTCATTCCGGGGAAAGACGGCTGTGGAGGATGAGGAGGACGAGAGTGACAAAATGTCATCCGACGGTTTGGGTAGTAGCGGTGATGAGAGCAGCGAGGATGGCAGCGACAGTGATGACAGTTCCGATGCTGGGGGTAAGTATGAAGGGGATGCTTTCATTTCCGGGCACTGACGCCATCCACTGTAGAGCTGAATAAACATGATCCCCGATCCAGACCAGGACAGAAAAACGCGCGTCTTCAGCAAGTCTACTCACAGACACGTGACGCTAAGCGACATTCGTCGGGTAATGTCCAATTTGTCCCTCTGGTGGCGCGAACGACTGCGGCAACTGGGAAGACGAACGATAAGGATACTCCGTTTGGACGACGTCTTGCTTCTCGGCAGCTGTCAAAGTCCTCTGTTGAATCACCTTCGACCGTGCAGTTTAGCGCGGATGGCGGGATGGAGATCAGTTTCATTCCCTCCGGAACTGGTGATGATGACACGAAGACACATGCGCGAAAGAAGAAGGACGTCCGGAAGGGTGTGGAGGTATTTGGGGCGGGTATGGAGCGGGGTGTGGAAGAGTTGAAAGGCGAGATGAGCGAAAGCGAGCGGAGTGGCCGAAAGCAGCGTAGAAAGGGGATGCGGAGTGGAAGTAGAAACGTTTTTAGACGATTGAGCTCGTAGCTGTGGCCAAATTCTTTCTTTTTATCTCTACTACGTTGTGTGATGGCAGATCATTGTAAGTCGTTGCCAGAGGGACTCCCTCGACCAGACTGGTCTGAAGAGATGCTGTTACTGCCTTGTAGCAACACAATCTCAATATGCTGCCGCTGCTCGCGTCCCACTCATCAAGTCGCCTGCTGTGAGAGTACCTCCGCCAGTGCGTCATCCCCATTCCATCTCCTCGATCCATCTCACACATCGCTTGTTCCAGGTTGAACTCCCCCCAGACATACATCCACTTCCCGACAGTGTTACGCCATACGTGAGTCTTTCCTACGCCAATCCTCCGACGAACCAAAAGTTCCAATGTCAAACATCTGAGATCCTCCCAACGATTTTTTTTCACAGTTCGCCTATCCGTTCGTGCTCGAGCCACACGTCCTCACCCTCGAATCGTCACGACGAAATACGCATACTACCCACGCAGCACGACGCGAGGGACTTCTTCGGTCCCGGGAGGGCGAAAAGGAACGACGACGACGAGACGCGCTCAGACGGGTCGCCCCTGGATTCGACGGCGACGGAAGTACCCCGCTCGAGCCCGTGCGTCACGCAGCAGCCTCTACGGCGTCCGAAACCGGCAGCGGCCACCAGGTTTCGGAGAGCAGAGGGAGCGTCGATGTCATGGATAATCTCGTGGACGAACTCGAGAGGATGGTCACTGCGACTAGTACTCGTTAGGAAACGACAGGATTTGGATTTGGATTTTGCTTTCGTGACGGCCTCGGTTGGTATTCGCCTGTGTATGGGTATACTGCCACATATATTGCAATCGCACGCATTGGAAACGGGGTTGTTTGGAAGTGACCCGCCATCGCCCCAGTTGCCGTGGCCAGGAAGTTCTTTGGGATTTGAGTCAGATAGGGGGAAGCAGTGCCAACCATTAGGTACCCGACCACTCGTCCTCATCATGTCCTCCCTGAAAGCAGCTCAATTACCCATCGAGGCCAGTCCAGAGATAGGCAATGATCTCCGATTTTCTTGGGCTTGTGATGTTGCCGTCGCATTCGAGCAAGCAGCAGTCGGTCAGGACGTTGCAGACCTTCGGGTGTTTGCTCGAATGCTTAGGTGCTGTTTCCGCGAAGCACCATCTCAGATGGTCCGTCAAGACATCGCAACTGAGATACTGAGATGCAGGAAGAACGGGGGCGAGCTGAACTAGATTGCGAGAAACGATACCTGATGTATCCCATTGGTCCATGTACGTCTCCTCTTGATTCCTTGGGGTCTTTGCTTTCTTTCTTTCTTTTTGACCTGTTGTTAGTCCAAAGGATGAGGGAGTACAATGATTGCCTCCAGACGATTGTACAATCATGATGGATGTAAGTTCGGTCTTTTCCAACTTGTGGCCCATCCATGTATGATGCTATCCACAATCACAACTTGAGGGCCATACTTCGGGATGGGTATCGGTGAGTTGTCACCGGGGCTGTTGGCCACGGTTTCAACACAGAAGATGAGCAAAATGTTTCAGGCTGTAGGGCGCATATTCAAGACCCCATCCTTCCAGTCCCTTGGGATGAAGGCTGAGGGTCATTGGGTGGAAGGGAGGGGAGGAAGCAATATGCAAAGTACGTTTTTCCACTCCTCCACCTGCGTGGTGACTACGCTGTTCATAGCTTAGAACCATGGCCAACATTTGGTTATACCCATCCCTCGGGTTGGAGCTTGGGTTGATCAGTATTGACCGTCTCGAAAAACGTAAATGACATTTTATCCACGCTAGCTGTGTTCGACATTCATGTCTCTGGGGCACATTCGCCAGTGACATTTAAAGCAAAGTTCTCCTTTTAGAATGTTACTGGTTTTACCCCCCCCATCATTCCGTGAACCGGCAACTATTCATTCCACCATCTCTCTACTGCGATGGTTCGGGGGAAAAAAAAATACACTACACCGGCATTATTTCTTTGTACTATCCCCGTCTTTGATCGAGAAAATGTATATTAACTGTTTGACGGAGCCCATGGGTCTTCCCCTGCTGACCCTCTAGATATGGACGACCGTCCTGATCGCACCGGTTTTCTACCCAGATCTGCATCATGCATTTGGTGTGAGACCTGCGGAGGTCTCTGAGTCGACGAGTAGGTTCCCGACAGGGAGAAACCTGAGCTCGATCCAGCAGATGCGAACGAACCTTGACTGTTCATCGAAAGGAGCCCGCCCGAAGGAAACGCGCCAGAGGCGCTGGGCGACGGAAGCGACACCCGCAAATTATGTGTCGGTTCAAAAGGAAGAGCTTTGCTAGATAGTGTCGATGAACCCACAGAACTCGAAGTTGAGCGAGACAGTGTCGATGACGTGGATTGGGAAAAGATCGTGTTCGTGGAGTGTGATAACGCCGGTGTTGCCGAGTGGGTAAACCCTGAAGACATTGATGAGGAAGACGAGTGTAAGAGCCCTGAAGGATGAGCTAAGCCAGGAGGATGTGACACTCCTGAAGCACTGAGGTCATTGCTTATTCGATAAGTGGACTGTGACCGCGGTTGGTACCGAGGAAAGTGTGGAGGTGAAATTGGTGGTTGGCCGGTTCTCTGTGCAAGTGGACGCCCGATCGTACCAGGATGTGACTGACGTCGTCGCTGTGTCTCTGTCCTCGAAGGGTCTCCGTATAAGCTATCCCACACGTCGTCATTATGGAGACCATCCCGTTCCGTGATTTCGATTTCCCGTTGGATCTCTGCGAGCTGCGTCCCGAGATCCGGGATCACAGAGTTCTCTAGCCTCTCCTTCTTCACCGTCAATCGCTCCAGCCTCTGATTTAACGTCACACACTCTCCCTTCATGCTTTCTTTTCTTTTCCTCCCCCCCTCCTCTCGTTTCTCTCGTTCCGCTCTGACCGCGTCAGCTTCACTCTTCACTGTTCTTAGAACATCTTCGGCTTCTGACTGCTTCACCCTCAGTCCCGGTAATTCTTGTTCGTCGGCTGTTGTCAGTTGCTCGGCCAGTTCCCGGCCTTCATTTGCGCGTCGCACGGCATCTTCAAGAGCACGGACGCGTTGACGCGCTTTACCTTCTGCAATGCCGGCTTTTTCCGATGCTCGTTTCAATACATCAATCTCGGCGCGCAGGCTGGTTGTAGTTTTATTCGCGCCACGTCTCGAGGATTTGAGAGCCGTTTGTAGTGTAGCCTGCTCGGCGTGCAAGGCGTTTAGCTGATGGGAGAGCGTGCGTAGGCGTTCTTCCAGAGTGGGCGTCTGGGAAGTTGATGGGGCAGAAGGGGAGCATTCGTTAATGTTGCTCGTCGATGTAGACAGAGTCTCTGGCGCTGCGATAGCGGAACGGTCGTCGCTACGCTCGCTATCCAAGGTCGTGCTCTCAGCGTCTACATCGCTCACTGAGCGTACACCGCGCCGAACACACGTGAACACGTACCTTCGGTGGTGACCTGCCTTCGCATCGTCCCTCCGCTGACGAGTGCCAGGTCAATGTCGTATTGTCTCCCAGGGTGTAATCCATAGATGACGATGATGGCTTCGTCAGCATGATCGTTCATGCGAAGGATGACGCGCGGCCAGTTTGAGCCGTTCACGTCTACGGAGAGCCCGTGAGACATCGCATCTGCGATAATTCCGCGTGAGTCCAAGATGGCATCACTGTTCGTGTCGTTCGAGGTGTCACCGGCGAGCTCCGGCTCCGGCTCATCGTCCGTGGTATGTCGAGGATCGAGGGATGACGAAAGGATGAATGTGACGGAAACGGATGTTATTTCTCGTACTGCAAGCGTGAGGTGAGGTGTCCATGGACGTATGGTACGCCACTCAGCGGGGTTAGATGTAGATGGATCCGAAGCAACAGCGGTTGGCGCGTCACCCATGTCAAGTAGTAGATGGTATTGCCCAAAGATAACTTTCGAACGCGAAGTGGCTTATGTTCTGGACGGTGAAGAAATCCTAGGCAATGTATTAAGTATCGGTTCCGTGACCGGCGCGTTCTCTCGCGCTTGAGCGTAAGTGGAGATCCCAGTGGCCGGGGTTGTGGCAACTCGTAAGCAAGGTGGTAATTGCTCTCAATCTGGCGTTGTTTGAATCCAAAGCCTTTGATAAACATCTAAATAAGGAAATACTGGCTTGGTAACAAATATCATTCAGTCACCACGTCGACTCCATGTTTTTCCTCACGCTGATACCAACCTTGTTTGATCACAAGCGACTCACCAACACACGCAAATGTCACTGTGAAAACACCTGAATCGTGAGTACTTGAGTCGTGAACGGGAACAGTACACACTACTAATAATATATAGTAATCCATGAATGAAAATGTTGCGATCCAAATCCCTCCCCACAAGCCGCGCATGTTACAGCAACTGGATCGTGAATCGTCAACGTAGTGCTGCAGCGAAGTGAACCACGGTGAAGTCGAAGTTGGAACAAAGTGTGGATTAGTGAAGTGAATTGAAGCACACTTCGAATTCACTTCACCTCGACAGCGGTACTACGTCAACGAGGAAACAAGGATATACTAATATAACATGTGAGGCTTGTTCTTGAATGAAGATATCGTGATCGATCATCCTTGGGCTTTCTGGAGAGAGCCGTGCTTCTCATTAGCTGCCTTCTTCTCAACGATATCCTCCAAGTTTCTCTTCCCAACCTCACGCGAGACAGCCCAGGCACTAAATATATGCCCTTGGGCGAAGACTTCCTCGATCTCCTCGAGCGTGCGCTGTGCCGTCTCGGGGAAACAAAAGAGGAAGTGGATCGCGGCTGCAAAGTTGAACGTAGCGAACACAAAGTATGTCTTCCACGCGATGGTCGACAGGCCCGGCGGAACGGCCCAGGCAAGCGCAAAGTTGAAGAGCCAGTTGGACGCGGTAGAGAGCGCGACGGCCTTGGCGCGCACCTTCATGGGGAAGATCTCTGCGGGGTATGTCCACGAGACAGGTCCCATGGTGATAGCGAAGGAGCAGACGAAGAGGTATGAGCAGACGATGATGGCCTTTGTCACTGGCTGGTTGCTCGTGATGACCCACACTGGATTATTATTGATGGTCCCCCATTCTCCATATCGACCCTGGAGACCGCCGACAAGGCAAAGGAAGAAGCCCATGAGTGTGGAACCGATTATTAGGAGAGGACGGCGACCCCATCGGTCGATGTAGATGATTGCGGGGACAGTGAAGGCGACATTAAGCACGTATTGGACAGAGGAGGCGATGAGGTTGCCACGCTGACCGGTCAGACCAGCTCCTTCGAACACGTACACAATGTAATACATCATGACGTTCATTCCAGACAGTTGGGACCACATCTGGAGTGAACAGCCAAGACTAACACGGCGGAGAATACCAGGCTTCAACAAATCTGCATATGATTTGGCGCCTTCAGTTCTTTCAAGGGCAACCTGTTCTTTGATTTCCTCAAACTCCAAAACGACTAGTTCGTCATATTGATTTCCGTTTCCGTGGAGATCAGCGAGGATTTGAAGAGCCTCTGCTTCACTATGGTGAATTATGAAGATACAGTGTAAAGACCAACAGAGTGGGAGAAAACGTACCGCCCGTGGTCGATGAGCCAACGAGGAGATTCCGGGAACCACAACATCCCAATGCCAAGAAATATTGCAGGTATGATCTGGAGACCCCACGGAATGCGGAACGAGGCAGTGCCATTGATGTATGAACACCCGAATTGAACAAAATATTGCAGCATGATACCCCAGGTGATTGACCATTGCTGCACGGACACGATCCGACCACGGATCGAGGGAGCGGTGATCTCGGATTGATAGATAGGTACCACGCTGGATGAGAGCCCGACGGAAAGGCCAGCGATGATACGACCCGCTACCAACATACCACGGTTCTTGACAAGGAGAACAGAGTGTGAGCGATTG